>QRFJ01006869.1:0-17940 GCA_006176705.1 Cocos nucifera
TCTTTTTCTTTCCATAAGACTTTCTTTTGGAAGAAGTCCGTTCCATAGCAAGAACTGAGCCTTTAGAACCTTTCATAGAAAGCTCAGCGGTAACCAGCATATTCATTCAACTCGGCCAAGGAATTTTGAAGTTTATGCATGTGGTAATTCATGATGAATTGCCCATATGCATCAGTCAAGGATTGCAGAATAATATCGTTCTGCAGGTCCAAGTCCAACTTCACACCGAGCTTCTCAAGCTCTTCCATGTCCTTGATCATTGTCAGACAGTGATCTTGGACTGACTGCCCATCACGCATCTTAGCCTTAAAAAGTCATTTTCGTGACTTGATATTTGGCTGCGCGACTCTGTTCACCAAACATCTCCTGCAGGTGAGCCAACATTTGGCGAGCAGTCCCGATATCTTCATGTTGGCGCTGGAGCTCATCAGACATCGAGCCCAACATGTAAGTATCTGGCCTTATTATCTTCGTCAATCCATTTTTCCAGAGACGCTCTCTGTTCAGTGGATGGACGAGCTGGTAAGGTGGGAGGGTCCTGGTCCAAAACATGTGTTAACTTCTCTGAACCCAAAATAATTTTGTAGTTCCTGAGCCAATCTTTATAATTGGGTCCAGTCAGTCTATGTGTGTCTAGGATACGTGCCAATGGGTTGGACGCAGACATTTTCCTGTAGAGAGTCAAAGATTCTAGTTAGATACTGTAATTTTGACTTGACCAATTTGTTTAGGGATTTTATTTTTAAACAAATTAGCTCCCACTATTTTCTCGGATCCCTACACTCCCTCTGTAGAGATGCGAAAATCTCCGCGATTGATGATTTCTAGTGGGTGGTGCGGTCTCACCAACTGACTCATCACCTCACCTAACAGTTATTGGTGATGGGTTAGCCAATGAGTGAACAACTCTTGTTCAATGATTCTCTAATCATGGTGCACCCAAACTTGGTCTCTAATTCATGAATCTCACCGTATCCGGAATATTGATCCACTCCTTAGTTAAGTCAGACCCACCATTTGCATAGACTGGGTTCCTAATTGAGTCTCTCACCGTATCCAGAAATATTGAGCCCAACTCATCCTCCAGCCCATAGCATCCAATGCCTAATAGACATGGTTGCATCTTCCCGGTGCAACTGAGCCACTGTATCCAGCCGAGAACAATCAACCCCGGGAAGGGCCCGCACATCTACAATGGTGGAAGACCTCAGACTTAATCTTTTCTTAGGGAGAATTGATTCAGGTCTCATTAAACTAGACTTGGTCTTAGTCATAACAATTATGACTAACCTAGTGGCATGGGTTAGCTCGGATTATTGACCACCTCAGATCAGAACTGTGTCAACAGATATGGCCAGGTAAGTGAGACCGGTGGAAGGAATATGCCATTAACTCGTACAAGAACGCATTCAGGTCGAGTAGCTTCCAATTAAAAACCAGTCGGTCGTATGTGCCAAACTTACCTTAGACACCAAATTGTTGAGTCAGAACCAATTGGGTTAGCCTACAATCCAGACTCTAACCTCTGAGCCTAATTAGGTCTTGCTTGATCGTGACTCGATCTTGACCCAGACTTAATCCTATTAGGCTGGTCAATTTAAGCATTGTTGATCCCATCTAACCAACTCTTGATTCGGTTTGATCAACCGCTTAGACCTAATTGAGCTACCCAAGCCCGAACCCAGTATTATGAATATGTCTTAGATCTGAAATTCTCAATTTTAGACCTAATTAATATTCCATAAACTTAATTCTTAATTAAGTTAGGGTTCATAAACAAAATATGCACAATAAATCCTAGGGTTTCAGGATCTAGGGTTTTGCAGAAAGTAAGTTTTGGGTTTCTGATTAAGGACGAACACGCAGCACCCCTACACATCATAAGAACACCCCATCGAATGGGAAGAGAGGGCCTTTAAACCCTTCTTCGTTCTTATGACCGGACGGCCAAGAGGAACGCCTTAATCAGGAACATGCAATACTACAAAACAGTTTATAGATCTATATCATATATCTCATATACAAATTAGATCTAATCATGGCATATTTTGCATACATCTCATGTATCAAATCATGCATATTTTCAGATCTAAATTATCTCATAATAATCTAAAAAATTAGATTTAAATTGATCTAATCAAAATAAATTCTAATCTAGACAATTATGTAGAACTATTCTACAACTAGTCTAGACATGCATCTATCATATCTCATATGATATTTAAAATTAAATAATTTTTATTTGCTATTTTATCAGATGTTATTATAACACTTATAATATCAAAAAATAGTAAATAAAGAAGATCTAAAATATGATTTAATCAGATTAAATCAAAGACATGCAAAGACTATTCTATAGAACTATTCTATTTTAGAACTAGTCATGCATATTCTTCTAATCTTAGATCCAAATCATTTAATTTTAATTTTTTCTGATTTCAGATCTGATCACATCTCATGTGACATCTGAAATCACTTTATTTTCTAATTAAAATAAAATTTAAAATTAGATCTAAACAATTTTAGAACCATGGCTCTGATACCAGTTGAAGGGAAATCCTGATTTCCCGGTCCAGGTTCGTCCAGATCTGATTCAGATCAAGAGATATATTTCAAAAATTTTTTCTCTTGATCTCTAATCAGATCTTGATATGTTTCAGATCTGATTCTTATTATTTTAATAAATAAAATAAAATAAAGATAAATTAAATCAAATTTAATTTACCTGATTTGGGTAATCCTATTACCCTGTAGATGATCCTGATTGCAGCGGAAGGTTCTGGATCTAGCCACGCAAGCGCCTGGCCTCTACCGGTATCCACTCGGGTTGGATCTGGAGATCCTCTTCTTCTCTATCACACCTCCAAAAATCAGATCTGGATCTGATCTGGAGGATCTTCAAAACTCTTTTGAAGATCTGCAGTCGTCCTTTTGCAGCAGCGCAGCCTTCTTGCTTTTGATCGCCTTTCCTTTGATCTGAATCGCACCAACCAAGTCCAAAACCTTTTGGACGTGGAGAGCAAGGGGAGAAGAGAGCTTATGGCATGGAGAAGGAGGGGAGAGGCAGCCTTGGGGCGTGGGAAATCTATTGAATTCTTCTTCAATTAGGGTTGGGCGCAGGGTCTTATTTATAGACCTCTTGTGATCCAACTCCTCTTCCTCTCAACCAATCACAACCCTTTGTGAAATCAGATCTAAATCTGATTGGTTGGAATAGAGTCCCCTGGATTCCTCCTTAGAGGGCGCCTAAGACCAGTCAAACTGGATTCTTAGTAGAACTCTGATTGGAATCCAAAAGGGAGGTGGAGTCCTTGTCCAACAAGGACTCCTAGGCGCCTCCAACTTGGGCTCACGCCTACCCTTGGCGTGCGCCCTTCTCCTTGCCAGGTTCTGGCAGGGGGACAGGCCCCCACCAGCTCTCCAATAGGTGCATGACATGTGGTCAAAAGTCAAAGTGTCAATGGTCAACATTTGACCAGTCAAAGGTAGACTTTTGACCAAAGTCAAAGAACAAGAAATGGCAGGTGACCAAAAATGGCAGGTAATGTCTTATAAAATAAGACAACCTTTCTGACTTGGACAACCTCCAGTTCAGACCATATGAAGGCCTCTGATTGAGCACAAACTCCTTTGGCTCAGTCAGGACAACTTATTTATGATAGTAAAAGAAGAACGTTAGGTTCAATCGAGTGCTAGCACGATTTCCTTGAACCTAATTGAATCTCATTCAGATCAATTGAACTAGATCAGTTCAATTGATGATCACCAGATTCAAACCCTTGTTTGTGTGACCCAGTTAGGTTCAGTTCTGTATGGTAATGGGATATGTCATGATCTCTATCATCGACATCATCGAAACTCCTTTCGATGGATCAGAACTCTTCTGATTCGAACAGCTAGAATGATCGATCATCTAAATCATTCTAATTGCTCCCAAAATCCACCAGTGACACCTAGCAGTATATGGTGGCAACCCATCAGAGCTGAATGCGAACCTCTTGGTGCAGCTACCTGTGTGATTAAGTTCTTCTATCTTGAGCCCCGATCAGATTAGGGTTAAGGTGAACTCGTCAAACCCTAGTCTCTGTCATATGATGTAATCATTCGATTCGAGTCCAATGTGAAAATCTAAATAGAAACTCTTTCTATTATTTCACTCTGCCATGGCCATGGGCTTTCTGGACTTGATTCTCATGATCATCATAGGGCTGCTCCTCTACCACCGAGGTAGATAGATTCCCATCTTGATGCAATCCAGTTCCTACAATGAACATGCTATAGCCAACATACACCTCAGGGTTCCATATGGCTAGGAGACCGAGTAATGGTGTAGTCAAACTATAACACCCTCAAGGTGAACTGCCGATGCATCTCAGGTCAAAGAACCAGACACACTACTGCAGCATCGAGTCAGTCATTGACGAGAAGGTAGACTCCCTAATGACTACTCGAGGTGGTCACGCTCAGTGCCCTCGTTCTCTAACGAGTACCTGTACTCTCGCTCCGGTGTCTCCACACCGTAGACTCAAGACTCATCTACTAAAGAGAAGCGATCGTACACCAACCTTCCGGATCAATCACCATCCTCGTGATGATCCTATGGTCGGGAGCTGTTTATGAGTTAATAATGATTATTCATGTCTTAAATTTTCAACTCTTGAAAATATGAATTATCATTACCATTAACTCAAAGGATGTATCACAGACACTAAATACACATATGTGATAGAAAATAATCCATTTTATTGATTATAGTCAAAATTATAATTTTGCCCCTAGAAGTGTATTACAAGTGTCAGCCAATTCTGGCTTCTAGGGCACATATATCTAACAAAAATCTCCCAACCACTCGATCCTTATCATTTTCCATGCATTTTTCCCTTGGTATTCAGATCAATAAATTAAGAGAATTTTTTAGCATGTAGAAGAAGGGATTATCATTTTGTGATGAAAATTTTAGGGTGATTGGTCATTAGTTTTGAGCAAAAAAAATCATGGAGTGATGGTGAGCAGGGTCCTATAACACTTTACTTTTCCATCATGCCTCTCTTCTCTTCTGATTTTTATCTTTAAGGATACTTAATTTTTAAATATAATCTAAATAGGGTTTATAGATCTAAAAGTTATCTTTCCATGAAAACTTATTTCATGGAAAAACTCCACACAGAGAAGGCGTGATTGGATTTTTAGTGTGTCAGGATTTTTGGACCGAGTGAAACCCTAGTTTTGGGAATATGGGTTCGGATGGAGAGATCGAATGTTGTGAGCATCGGATCACCACCAAATTTAAAAAATCTTCTCATCATCCTCCAATATTTGTGTTCTAATTTTTTAGAATATCAAAAAAATTAAAAAATATATGATCAATCAGATCGATCATGATCAATCATTGAAGGCTCCGACTAGAAGCTAGCACTCCAGTGGAGCTGGTCGGGACTAGAAGCTCCGTGTGGACCATCCATAGAGGCCGAACGAGTGTACAGCTGTAGCATAATACCATAGCTTCTTTTGATGAATTCAGATCATGGAGATCAGCTATCCATGAAAAGGTATCAAGTTCTAAACTCATATCGATCAGCAGATTCGATTTGCTGATCGAATGCATTTTATTTTTCTATCATATATTAGCATATTTATATCCTGAGTGGGGTTTATTTGATATGATCAATACATGCATAGTATTAATTTTAGATTAATATTTATTTTTACTACTATTTTATTCAAAAAATTTTCAAAAATGTATGCTTAAACCTTGCATGATCAGCCTTCAAATGGTATTAGAGCAGGTTCGCTAAATATGATATGCTTGCATATTTTAGATTGATAATTTAAATTTAATCTAAATATTAATTTAATAATCTAATTAATTAAATTTAAAAATTAAAATTTAGATTGTATGGACTGCAGGTTGCCCTGCTGTAGGATTTACTTCCTATAGTGAAAAGATTATCCTGATATGTTGCTAATCTATATCGTTAATCATAAAATATTAGATTTGATCTAATATTTTTATGATCTGATTATATTAGGCTTTAATCTGATTTATGATTATGAATGCATAATTAGATAAAGTTTGATTCATGGTTTAGTATTATGTAGTGTATATACTTTCAGATTAAATCCTACAACTAGTATTGTTTGTGAATTGAGCCGATTCAATTTTAAAGTGAGTCGACTCAATTGATGAATAATACTAAGTTGTAAAAAATCTTTCAAAAATTTGAAAAATATTTTTAAAATACCAAACCCTAACCTACAGCCCATAAATTTAATTAAATATTAAGTATAATAATTTAGTATCTAAAATTATGAATTAAGACTCTAAGTCATTAATTATAAAATGTGGATTATTGGGTTAGTTGAATTAGGTCCATAAATTGGGTTAGACCTAAGGTTAGTTAAAGAGTGGACTAAATTAGAGTAATTGATCAAATCTAATTAAATATTAATTTAGATTAGATCAAGAACTCTATAGACTCAATTATAATAGTTGTAGTTGGTCAAGTCCATGTCTTTAATGAGGACCAAATGGAATTGATTCATGGCTATGTGGTCAAACCCAAAATTACTAGGTTGATCAAATTAAAACTAATAAATCAGATAATGTCTAAGGTAAGTTTGGCAGTTTGACTAGTAGTTTTTAATTGGGAGCTACTCACACTGATTCAGTCTTTGATGAGTTAATGGCATATCTCTTTCACTGATCTCACTTACCTGACCATCCTGATGAGTTAGATTTTGATTAGATCACTTGGTGATTCGGGCTCATCCATGTCAATTAGGTAAATCAGTCTGACTGATTTAGGTGCTCCTAATGCCAGCTTAGATTAGATCCTTTTTTTTATCTGACTTAGTAAAGTCAGAGGGAGGATTGAAATTGGCTCACTTTTTTTAAATATGTTAACTAAATCCTCTAAAATTATTAGGTCCTTAAAAATAAAATAGTTATATAGATAACTAAATTATAGCCTCCCATTAAATTGAGTGATAATAGGTTCATTAATTTGATAATCATTGGACGCCCAAAGGCCTGGTGCTTATTGACTAATGAAATTATCATTCATAAAATGATGATTTGGTTAAATCTTTCTGATGGTAGTTAGGTTGACCGACCAAAGTTGGGTCTGATCATTTATTGGTTAGATAAGACCAAATAAGGTCATGTTAATGGACCTAAGTCTGATAAGTATAATTTTATAGATTACTCAAAAAAAATCAAAGGATACTATTTCTACCTTGCTGATGAGCAAAAAATATTTGTCAGCCTTAAGGCAGTCTTTTTAGAAAAGAAGTTTCTTGGTGAATGAACTAATGCCTCTAAGGTCGAACTTGATGAAGTATGATAGGTAAAAGAATAGATACAAATTGTTGAACCTAAGCTGAATTTGATTAGATCAAATCTAGAACCCATTATAGATGCATCCTTAAGGCAATTTGATAGAGTACCACATCCACTAGATAGATACTATGATTTTCTAGTTCGAGATGGAGATCCTATCGAACTCGATGAAAATGATTAGGACCCAATCACCTATATGGATGCAATGTAGAGATCCGACTCTGAGAAATGGCTTGAGGTCATGAAATTCAAAATAAAATTCATGAAGGTCAATGATGTATGGACATTGATTGACCCACCCGAAGGGATAAAATCCATAGGGTGTAAGTGGATCTTCAAAAGAAAAAAGAGCAAGATGGAAAGGTAGAGACCTATAAAGCCCGTCTGATTACCAAGGGATATCATCAATGTTATGGTATTGACTATGATGAGACATTCTCTCCTATGGCAATGCTCAAATCTATTTGGATTATGCTTGTCATTGCTGCCCATCTAGACTATGAAATCTAGTGATGGATGTGAAAATGACTTTCCTAAATGGAGAGCTGGATGAAGAGGTGTATATGATATAGCCTGAAGGATTCACATCCATAGATGAGTCTAAGGTGTGTAAGCTTCAAAAATCCATTTATGGACTTAAGTAGGTATCTCGAAGCTGGAACATATGATTTGATAGAACAATCAAAATGTATGACTTCGTTAAGAATGAAGAGAAGTCCTGTATATACAAGTGGGCTAATGGTTCAGCAATATTATTCCTAGTATTGTATGTTGATGATATTCTCTTAATCATGAATGATGTCCCTGCATTGCAAGGAATAAAGATCTGGCTATCTTCACAGTTCTCCATGAAAGATTTGGGAGAAGCTTCTTACATCCTAAGGATGAAGATCTATAAAGATAGATCTAAAAGATTACTTGGATTGTCCCAATCTACATATATTGACACTGTGCTGAAACTGTTCAGTATGGAGAATTCCAAGAAAGACTATCTATCGATAGGCCATGAAATTTCTCTTTCCAAGAGGGATTGTCCAACAACACCTCTAGAAAGAAAGCATATGAGTAGAATACCATATATTTTGATAATGGGTTCTATCATGTACGCCATGACATGTACATGACCAGATGTGGCATACTCACTAGGGAAAGTGAGTAGATACCAAGCTGATCCAGAGGAGAATCGATGGAAGGTTGTTAAAATCATCCTAAAGTATTTAAAAAATACTAAGGACCAGTAGCTTGTATATGGTGAATTAGACTTGAAACTGATGGGGTTTATAAACTCCAATTTTCAGTCTGATCATGATGATAGCAAGAGTGTATCAGAATATATATTCACCCTTAATGGTGGAGCCATTTGCTGAAAGAGTTTCAAGCAGACACTATGGTCGATTTAGTTTGTGAGGCAGAGTATGTCACTACAGCAGATGCTGCCAAAGAAGTGATGTGGCTGAGAAAATTCATCACCAAGCTTGGAGTAGCACCCTTCCTTAATGGTTCAGTTCTGCTCTATTGTGATAGCTTTGGAGCCATTGCTTAGGCAAAGGAACCTAAGGCACACCAGCGGACGAAGCATATTTTGCGTCGCTTCCATCTTATCCAAGAAATTATGGATTGAGGTAATGTCCACCTTCAGAAGATTAATGGAAAGAAAAATCTGGCCGACCCATTCACTAAAGCTGTTGCAGTGAAGGAGTTCAATGACTTCAAGTCGAAGATAGGTATTACATACTGCATCGATTGGCTTTAGTCCATGTAGAAGATTATTGGAAATATATCTCAAAGCCAATCGTCAGCTTATTAACGATTGTGCTACTTGTTGTACTTGTATATGAATTATCAAATAATAAAAGTTACTTTGGCATTTTTCATCATAAATTCTATTATCTTCTAATGAACTCGTATGTTCTGATGAAGTCCTTAGGACTATCTAGATTTAACAAAGAAGGATTTGTCATTTAGTCCTTAAATTATTTATGATCAAAAGATACGTTATTATTTAAGACGATAACGTTTATCGAGTATAGGTCGTTGTATGCCATATAGGTTAGTTATCCTCGTAACCAAGAAGTGTTGAGACACTAGCATGGCATGTAAGTGAGATGTATGGATACATCAACTACCAGCCCAGACCATCGATCAAGATCCAGATATTGATGGATTTTGCACTAGAATGCACCATTCCAGTCGAAGCCAAGCTTGAACCAAGCGAGACCGACAGCAAAGCAAGACTGAGCTTGGATGAAGCCGAGCTATCGCAGCCGAACCTCCCCGAGGAAAGTGCCAACCTCCTCGAAGGCTCCTAGGCTCTGCACATGGATGGTTCGTCCAACTCCACTGGAGCTGGTGTGGGGTTGGTCTTGGTCAACCTCAAGGGAGTCGTCGTCGAGTACATGCTGCGCTTCGAGTTCTACGCAACCAACAATGGAGCCAAATATGAAGCGCTGATCATCGGATTAAAGATAGTAAAAAAATTAAAAGTAGATCGGCTTTAAGTCTACAGTGATTCCCAGCTACTGGTTGGCTAAGTTAGCGATAGCTACGAAGCGCGGGAAGAAAGCATGGTGAAATACCTTGGGAAAGTGAGGGATTTGACTCCAGTCTTCAATAGTTTCGACATTCAACATATTTCGAGGGCAGAAAATGCAAGAGCCGATCTTCTCTCCAAGTTGGCCACTTCAACCCCGACCGAACTGCCCAAGGGAGTATTCTTGAGACTCTGAAGTGCCCAACCCTAGAGGAACCTCAGATCGTCCTGTAGACAGAATTCGAGCCAAGCTGGATAGATCCGTTGGTCGCTTACCTCAAGGAGGGGGTCCTTCCTCACGATCCGAAAGAAGCTTGGAAGCTCAGGAATCAGCCCTCCCATTACGTTTTACATGAAGGCAGGTTGTATAAGAGGTCATACTCCCTCCTACTGCTGAGATGTCTCCGACCTTCGGAGGCCGACCTCACACTGTGGGAGGTGAAGGGAAATCCTGATTTTTCGATCCAGATTCGTCCAGATCTGATCAGATCAAGAGATATATTTCAAAATTTTTTTTTTTGATCCCAATCAGATCTTGATATGTTTCAGATCTGATTCTTATTATTTTAATAAATAAAATAAAATAAGATAAATTAAATCAAATTTAATTTATCTGATTTGGGTAATCTTATTACCCTGTAGATGATCCTGATTGCAGTGGAAGGTTCTGGATCTAGCCACACAAGCGCCTAACCTCTACCGATATCCACTCGGGTTGGATCTGGAGATCCTCTTCTTCTCTATCACACCTCCAAAAATCAGATCTGGATCTGATCTGGAGGATCTTCAAAACTCCTTTTGAAGATCTGCAGTCGTCCTTTTGCAGCAGCGCAGCCTTCTTGCTTTTGATCGCCTTTCCTTTGATCTGAATCGCACCAACCTAAGTCCAAAACTCTTTTGGACGTGGAGAGGAGAAGGAGGAGAAGTATGGCATGGAGGAAGGAGGGGAGAGGCAGCCTTGGGGCGTGGGAAATCTCTATTCTAATTGCATTGGAATTAGGAGTTGGGCGCAGGGTCTTATTTATAGACTAAGCTTGTGATCCAACTCCTCTTCCTCTCAACCAATCACAACCCTTTGTGAAATCAGATCTAAATCTGATTGGTTGGAATAGAGACCCCTGGATTCCTCCTTAGAGGGCGCCTAAGACCAGTCAAACTGGATTCTTAGTAGAACTCTGATTGGAATCCAAAAGGGAGGTGGAGTCCTTGTCCAACAAGGACTCCTAGGCGCCTCCTACTTGGGCTCACGCCACCCTTGGCGTGCGCCCTTCTCCTTGCCAGGTTCTGGCAGGGGGACAGGCCCCCACCAGCTCTCCAATAGGTGCATGACATGTGGTCAAAAGTCAAAGGGTCAATGGTCAACGTTTGACCAGTCAAAGGTAGACTTTTGACCAAAGTCAAAGAACAAGAAATGGCAGGTGACCAAAAATGGCAGGTAATGTCTTACAAATAAGACAACCTATTCTGACTTGGACAACCTCCAGTCAGACCATATGAAGGCCTCTGATTGAGCACAAACTCCTTTGGCTCAGTCAGGACAACTTATTTATGATAGTAAAAGAAGAACGTTAGGTTCAATCGAGTGCTAGCACGATTTCCTTGAACCTAATTGAATCTCATTCAGATCAATTGAACTAGATCAGTTCAATTGATGATCACCAGATTCAAACCCTTGTTTGTGTGACCCAGTTAGGTTCAGTTCTGTATGGTAATGGGATATGTCATGATCTCTATCATAGACATCATCGAAACTCCTTTCGATGGATCAGAACTCTTCTGATTCGAACAGCTAGAATGATCGATCATCTAAATCATTCTAATTGCTCCCAAAATCCACCAGTGACACCTAGCAGTATATGGTGGCAACCCATCAGAGCTGAATGCGAACCTCTTGGTGCAGCTACCTGTGTGATTAAGTTCTTCTATCTTGAGCCCCGATCAGATTAGGGTTAAGGTGAACTCGTCAAACCCTAGTCTCTGTCATATGATGTAATCATTCGATTCGAGTCCAATGTGAAAATCTAAATAGAAACTCTTTCTATTATTTCACTCTGCCATGGCCATGGGCTTCTGGACTTGATTCTCATGATCATCATAGGGCTGCTCCTCTACCACCGAGGTAGATAGATTCCCATCTTGATGCAATCCAGTTCCTACAATGAACATGCTATAGCCAACATACACCTCAGGGTTCCATATGGCTAGGAGACCGAGTAATGGTGTAGTCAAACTATAACACCCTCAAGGTGAACTGCCGATGCATCTCAGGTCAAAGAACCAGACACACTACTGCAGCATCGAGTCAGTCATTGACGAGAAGGTAGACTTCCTAATGACTACTCGAGGTGGTCACGCTCAGTGCCCTCGTTCTCTAACGAGTACCTGTACTCTCGCTCCGGTGTCTCCACACCGTAGACTCAAGACTCATCTACTAAAGAGAAGCGATCGTACACCAACCTTCCGGATCAATCACCATCCTCGTGATGATCCTATGGTCGGGAGCTGTTTATGAGTTAATAATGATTATTCATGTCTTAAATTTTCAACTCTTGAAAATATGAATTATCATTACCATTAACTCAAAGGATGTATCACAGACACTAAATACACATATGTGATAGAAAATAACCCATTTTATTAATTATAGTCAAAATTATAATTTTGCCCCTAGAAGTGTATTACAAGTGTCAGCCAATTCTGGCTTCTAGGGCACATATATCTAACAATCTCCCACTTGTCCTAAAGCCAATTGGCTACAAGTCTAAGTCCCATCTTCTCAAGGTGGGCTTCGATCTTCTGCTGGCCCAACGGCTTTGTAAGTGGGTCTGCCACATTATCTGCGGAGTTGACTCTCTTGACCTCAACGTAACCTTTCTCAAGGTAATCGCGGATGAGATGATATCGCCGCTCAATGTGCTTGGACTTCTGGTGAGACCTCGGCTCCTTAGCAAGGGCTATGGCGCCATTGTTGTCGCAGTAAAGAGGAATGGCATCTGATGGCATTACTCCAATTTCTGCAGCAAACTTCTTGTACCAGAATGCTTCCTTTGCAGCCTCTGATGCAGCTATATATTCTGCTTCCATGGTGGAATCTGCTATCACAGTTTGCTTGGAACTCTTCCAGCTGACAGCTCCACCATTGCACACAAACAGACTTCCAGATGTCGACTTTCGATCATCTATATCGGACATGAAGTCCGAGTCTGTGTATCCCTGAACTTGGAGTTCTCCATTACCAAAGACCAACATCATATCCTTAGTTCTTCTCAAGTACTTAAGGATACATTTCACAGAAGTCCAGTGTTCTTCACCTGGATTTGACTGATATCTGCTTGTGACACTCACAGCATGGGCTATATCAGGTCGTGTACATAGCATGGCATACATGAGGCTCCCTATTGCAGAAGCATAAGGGATCTTGCTCATGCGTTCTATTTCCTCAGGTGTGCTGGGGCACATCTTCTTGGAAAGATGAATACCATGTCTGAAGGGTATTAATCCCCTCTTAGAGTTTTCCATACTAAACCTCTTTAGTACTTCCTCTATGTACATCTTCTGTGAAAGTCCTAGCATCCTATTCGGTCTATCCCTATAGACCTTAATTCCTAGAATAAAGGATGCTTCACCTAGGTCTTTCATGGAGAATTCCTTGGACAACCACATCTTGACTGATGTCAACATGGGAATATCATTCCCAATAAGGAGGATGTCATCCACGTACAATACGAGGAAGACAACAGCGCTCCCACTGACCCTTTTGAAAACACATGGTTCCTCTTCATTTTTGATGAAACCAAACTTTTTGATCACATCATTGAAACGAGTGTTCCAGCTCCGAGATGCTTGCTTAAGTCCATATATGGACCTTTGCAGCTTGCAAACCTTGTGATCAGTATCACTGGATGTGAAACCTAGCGGCTGTTCCATATAGATATCTTCCTCAAGATATCCATTTAGGAATGCCGTTTTCACGTCCATTTGCCATATTTCATAATCGAAATAGGCTGCAACAGCAAGCAATGTGCGGATGGATTTTAGCATAGCTACCGGGGAAAAGGTATCCTGATAGTCAATGCCTTCACGTTGACTATAACCTTTTGCCACCAGTCTAGCCTTGAATGTCTCCACATTCCCATCTGCACCAATCTTTCTCTTGAAGATCCATTTACACCCAATAGGTACTATACCTTCTGGTGGATCTACCAAGGTCCAGACTTGGTTTGAGTGCATCGAGTCAATTCTCTGACTTCATTGCCTCAAGCCATTTCTCGGAGTCGATATCTGATATCGCCTCGTTGTAGGTTTTGGGATCATCACCATGAGCACCATTACCTATGAGGAACATTTCCTCTACATCCTCTGAAATAATACCTAAGTATCTTTCAGGGGGACGGGAAAACTCTTTCCGATCTACGAGGTGGAGGAGGTAGTGTTCTTATTGGCTCAACCTGATTTGGTTCCACTTGGTCCTTAGCTCGTTCTGCTTGTGAGACTTTCTCATCAAGCTTAATCTGCTTTCCAATGCCACTATCTTGAATAAACTATTTTTCAAGAAATATGGCATGTCGACTCACAATCACATTGTGGTCTTCTGGAATGTAGAAATAGTATCCTAATGACTCTTTAGGATATCCTATGAATCGAGCTCTAAAGGACCTAAACTCTAACTTGTCCGCTTGTTGTCTTTTGACATAAGCCGGACAACCCCAAATTCTGAGATGACTCAGACTTGGTTTCTTACCGTGCCATATCTCATACGGTGTGGTAGGAACGGTTTTAGAGGGAACCCTATTCAGTAAGATAGATTGAAGTTAATAATGAATGTCCCCAAAGAAAATCTGGGAGGTCTGTGAAGCTCATCATGGATCGAACCATATCCAATAGAGTCCGATTTCTCCGTTCTGAAACCCCGTTGAGTTGAGGTGTTCCTGGTGGAGTCCATTGAGAGACTATGCCATTTTCCTTAAGATAGTCTAGGAATTCCCGGCTAAGGTATTCACCTCCTCGATCTGATCGAAGAACCTTAATGGGTTTTCCAGTTTGTTTTTCTACTTCATGTCTGAATTCTTTGAACTTTTCAAAAGCTTCAGACTTGTGTCTCATAAGATACACATACCCATACCTAGACAGATCATCGGTAAAGGTAATGAAGTAGACAAAATTGCCTCTAGCCGGCACATCAAATGGGCCGCACACATCAGTATGTACTAGGGCAAGGAGATCTGTGGCCCTCTCCCCATGTCCAACAAAAGGGAGTTTAGTCATTTTGCCTTGAAGACAAGATTCACAAGTTGGATATGACTCAAAAGTCAATGGACTCAATAGCCCATTTTTCTCCAATTTGTTAATCCTATCTTCTGCTATATGACCTAATCTCAGGTGCCATAGATATCTGTCGTTTGGACTATCCCTAGGTCGTTTGGCATTCACGTTTTGCTCGATAGTTAAAACAGGTACATCAATATGCAACTGATAAAGACCATTAATAAGGAAACCATTTGCAATTTTATTTCTTTCATAAAGAATGTTACAATGGTCCTTAAAGAAGGTGATCACATAACCTTCTTGTGCTAAGCATGAAACAGAAATCAAATTCCTGCTAGCTGCAGGCACATAATAACAGTCTTTTAAAACTAAGTCTAAACCAGATGGTAATCGAAGAGGGTATGTTCCCACGGCTACTGCAGCAACTCTTGCTCCATTACCGATGCGTAGGATCATGTCTCCATCCCTCAGCCTCCTGCTATCCTCAAGACCCTGCATAGAAGTGCACAGATGAGCACTAGAACCAGAGTCAAGCACCCAACTGGATGCAGAAGAAACCGTAAGGTTAGACTCAATAACGAGCATACCTCCAGAAGGACCTTCCTTCTTGTTCTTTAGGGTGGCCAGGTAAGTAGGGCAGTTCCGCTTCCAATGGCCGTCGCTGTTGCAATGGAAACACTTTCCTTTGCCATCGACCTTCTTCTTCGGTTCTGCCTTCTTCTTCTTTGATCCTTCTACCTTTTGCTTTTTCACAGACTTCTTTTTCTTTCCATAAGACTTTCTTTTGGAAGAAGTCCGTTCCATAGCAAGAACTGAGCCTTTAGAACCTTTCATAGAAAGCTCAGCGGTAACCAGCATATTCATCAACTCGGCCAAGGAATTTTGAAGTTTATGCATGTGGTAATTCATGATGAATTGCCCATATGCATCAGTCAAGGATTGCAGAATAATATCGTTCTGCAGATCCAAGTCCAACTTCACACCGAGCTTCTCAAGCTCTTCCATGTCCTTGATCATTGTCAGACAGTGATCTTGGACTGACTGCCCATCACGCATCTTAGCCTTAAAAAGTCATTTCGTGACTTGATATTTGGCTGCGCGACTCTGTTCACCAAACATCTCCTGCAGGTGAGCCAACATTTGGCGAGCAGTCCCGATATCTTCATGTTGGCGCTGGAGCTCATCAGACATCGAGCCCAACATGTAGTATCTGGCCTTATTGTCTTCGTCAATCCATTTTTCCAGAGACGCTCTCTGTTCAGTGGATGGACGAGCTGGTAAGGTGGGAGGGTCCTGGTCCAAAACATGTGTTAACTTCTCTGAACCCAAAACAATTTTGTAGTTCCTGAGCCAATCTTTATAATTGGGTCCAGTCAGTCTATGTGTGTCTAGGATACGTGCCAGTGGGTTGGACGCAGACATTTTCCTGTAGAGAGTCAAAGATTCTAGTTAGATACTGTAATTTTGACTTGACCAATTTGTTTAGGGATTTTATTTTTAAACAAATTAGCTCCCACTATTTTCTCGGATCCCTACACTCCCTCTGTAGAGATGCGAAAATCTCCGCGATTGATGATTTCTAGTGGGTGGTGCGTTGAAGGGAAATCCTGATTTCCCGGTCCAGGTTCGTCCAGATCTGATTAGATCAAGAGATATATTTCAAAAATTTTCTCTTGATCTTAATCAGATCTTGATATGTTTCAGATCTGATTCTTATTATTTTAATAAATAAAATAAAATAAGATAAATTAAATCAAATTAATTTACCTGATTTGGGTAATCCTATTACCCTGTAGATGATCCTGATTGCAGCGGAAGGTTCTGGATCTTAGCCACGCAAGCGCCTGGCCTCTACCGGTATCCACTCGGGTTGGATCTGGAGATCCTCTTCTTCTCTATCACACCTCCAAAAATCAGATCTGGATCTGATCTGGAGGATCTTCAAAACTCTTTTGAAGATCTGCAGTCGTCCTTTTGCAGCAGCGCAGCCTTCTTGCTTTTGATCGCCTTTCCTTGATCTGAATCGCACCAAACTAAGTCCAAAACACTTTTGGACGTGGAGAGCAAGGGGAGAAGAGAGTATGGCGTGGAGAAGGAGGGGAGAGGCAGCCTTGGACGTGGGAAATCTCTATTGAATTCACTTAGGATTAGGGTTGGGCGCAGGGTCTTATTTATAGACCTCTTGTGATCCAACTCCTCTTCCTCTCAACCAATCACAACCCTTTGTGAAATCAGATCTAAATCTGATTGGTTGGAATAGAGACCCCTGGATTCCTCCTTAGAGGGCGCCTAAGACCAGTCAAACTGGATTCTTAGTAGAACTCTGATTGGAATCCAAAAGGGAGGTGGAGTCCTTGTCCAACAAGGACTCCTAGGCGCCTCCTACTTGGGCTCACGCCACCCTTGGCGTGCGCCCTTCTCCTTGCCAGGTTCTGGCAGGGGGACAAGGCCCCCACCAGCTCTCCAATAGGTGCATGACATGTGGTCAAAAGTCAAAGGGTGAATGGTCAACGTTTGACCAGTCAAAGGTAGACTTTTGACCAAAGTCAAAGAACAAGAAATGGCAGGTGACCAAAAATGGCAGGTAATGTCTTACAAATAAGACAACCTATTCTGACTTGGACAACCTCCAGTCAGACCATATGAAGGCCTCTGATTGAGCACAAACTCCTTTGGCTCAGTCAGGACAACTTATTTATGATAGTAAAAGAAGAACGTTAGGTTCAATCGAGTGCTAGCACGATTTCCTTGAACCTAATTGAATCTCATTCAGATCAATTGAACTAGATCAGTTCAATTGATGATC
>QRFJ01006870.1:0-49856 GCA_006176705.1 Cocos nucifera
AAGATTAAGTCTGAGGTCTTCCATCATTGTAGACGTGCGGGCCTTCCCGGGTTGATTGTTCTCGGCTGGATACAGTGGCTCAGTTGCACCGGGAAGACGCAACCATGTCTATTAGGCATTGGATGCTATGGCCTGGAGGATGAGTTGGGCTCAATATTCCGGATACGGTGAGAGACTCAATTAGGACCCAGTCTATACAAATGTGGGTCTGACTTAACTAAGGAGTGGATCAATATTCCGGAACGGTGAAGATTCATGAATTAGAGACCAAGTTTGGGTGCACCATGATTAGAGAATCATTGAACAGAGAGTTGTTCACTCATTGGCTAACCATCACCAATAACTGTTAGGTGAGGTGATGAGTCAGTTGGTGAGACCGCACACCACTAGAAATCATCAATCGCGGAGATTTTCGCATCTCTACAGAGGGAGTGTAGGGATCCGAGAAAATAGTGGGAGCTAATTTGTTTAAAAATAAAATCCCTAAACAAATTGGTCAAGTCAAAATTATAGTATCTAACTAGAATCTTTGACTCTCTACAGGAAAATGTCTGCGTCCAACCCACTGGCACGTATCCTAGACACACATAGACTGACTGGACCCAATTATAAAGATTGGCTCAGGAACTAAAAAATTGTTTTGGGTTCAGAGAAGTTACACATGTTTTGGACCAGGACCTCACCTTACCAGCTCGTCCATCCATGAACGAGAGCGTCTCTGGAAAAATGGATTGACGAAGACAATAAGGCCAGATAACTTGTTGGGCTCGATGTCTGATGAGCTCCAGCGCCAACATGAAGATATCGGGACTGCTCGCCAAATGTTGGCTCACCTGCAGGAGATGTTTGGTGAACAGAGTCGCGCAGCCAAATATCAAGTCACGAAACGACTTTTTAAGGCTAAGATGCGTGATGGGCAGTCAGTCCAAGATCACTGTCTGACAATGATCAAGGACATGGAAGAGCTTGAGAAGCTCGGTGTGAAGTTGGACTTGGATTTGCAGAATGATATTATTCTGCAATCCTTGACTGATGCATATGGGCAATTCATCATGAATTACCACATGCATAAACTTTAGAATTCCTTGGCCGAGTTGATGAATATGCTGGTTACTGCTGAGCTTTCTATGAAAGGTTCTAAAGGCTCAGTTCTTGCTATGGAACGGACTTCTTCCAAAAGAAAGTCTTATGGAAAGAAAAAGAAGTCTGTGAAACAAAAGGTAGAAGGATCAAAGAAGAAGAAGGAGAACCGAAGAAGAAGGTCGATGGCAAAGGAAAGTGTTTCCATTGCAACAGCGACGCCATTGGAAGCGGAACTGCCCTACTTACCTGGCCACCTAAAGAACAAGAAGAAGGTCCTTCTGGAGGTATGCTCGTTATTGAGTGTAATCCTAGGTTTTCTGCATCCAGTTGGGTGCTTGACTCTGGTTCTAGTGCTCATCTGTGCACTTCTATGCAGGGTCTTGAGGATAGCAGGAGGCTGAGGGATGGAGACATGATCCTACGCGTCGGTAATGGAGCAAGAGTTGCTGCAGTAGCGTGGGAACATACCCTCTGCGATTACCATCTGGTTAAGACTTAGTTTTAAAAGACTGTTATTATGTGCCTGCAGCTAGTAGGAATTTGATTTCTGTTTCATGCTTAGCACAAGAAGGTTATGTGATCACCTTCTTTAAGGACCATTGTAATTCTTTATGAAAGAATAAAATTGCAAATGGTTTCCTTATTAATGGTCTTTATCAGCTACATATTGATGTACCTGTTCTAATATCGAGCAAAACGTGAATGCCAAACGCCTAGGGGATAGTCCAAACGACAGATATCTATGGCACCTGAGATTAGGTCATATAGCAGAGATAGGATCAACAAATTGGAGAAAATGGGCTATTGAGTCCATTGACTTCCGAGTCATATCCAACTTGTGAATCTTGTCTTCAAGGCAAAATGACTAAACTCCCTTTTGTTGGACATGGGGAGAGGGCCACAGATCTCCTTGCCCTAGTACATACTGATGTGTGCGGCCCATTTGATGTGCCGGCTAGAGGCAACTTTATCTACTTCATTACCTTACGATGATCTGTCTAGGTAATGGATATGTTATCTTATGAGACACAAGTCTGAAGCTTTTTGAAAAGTTCAAAAATTTAGACATGAAGTAGAAAAGCAAACTGGAAAACCATTAAGGTTTTCGATCAGATCGAGGAGGTGAATATCTTAGTCGGGAATTCCTAGACTATCTTAAGGAAAATGGCATAGTCCTCTCAATGGACTCCACCAGGAACACCTCAACTCAACGGGGTTTCAGAACGGAGAAATCGGACCCTATTGGATATGGTTCGATCCATGATGAGCTTCACAGACCTCCCAGATTTCCTTTGGGGACATTCATTATTAACTTCAATCTATCTACTGAATAGGGTTCCCTCTAAAAGTTCCTACAACACCGTATGAGATATGGCACGGTAAAAACAAGTCTGAGTCATCTCAGAATTTGGGGTTGTCGGCTCATGTCAAAAGACAACAAGCGGACAAGTTAAAGTTTAGGTCCTTTAGAGCTCGATTCATAGGATATCCTAAAGAGTCATTAGGATACTATTTCTACATTCCAGAAGACCACAATGTGATTGTGAGTCGACATGCCATATTTCTTGAAAAATAGTTTATTCAAGATAGTGGCATTGGAAAGCAGATTAAGCTTGATGAGAAAGTCTCACAAGCAGAACGAGCTAAGGACCAAGTGGAACCAAATCAGGTTGAGCCAATAGAACACTACCTCCTCCACCTCGTAGATCGGAAAGAGTTTCCCGTCCCCCTGAAAGATACTTAGGTATTATTTCAGAGGACGTAGAGGAAATGTTCCTCATAGGTAATGGTGCTCATGGTGATGATCCCAAAACCTACAACGAGGCGATATCAGATATCGACTCCGAGAAATGGCTTGAGGCAATGAAGTCAGAAATTGACTCGATGCACTCAAACCAAGTCTGGACCTTGGTAGATCCACCAGAAGGTATAGTACCTATTGGGTGTAAATGGATCTTCAAGAGAAAGATTGGTGCAGATGGGAATGTGGAGACATTCAAGGCTAGACTGGTGGCAAAAGGTTATAGTCAACGCGAAGGCATTGACTATCAGGATACCTTTTCCCCAGTAGCTATGCTAAAATCCATCCGCACATTGCTTGCCGTTGCAGCCTATTTCGATTATGAAATATGGCAAATGGACGTGAAAACGGCATTCCTAAATGGATATCTTGAGGAAGATATCTATATGGAACAGCCGCTAGGTTTCACATCCAGTGATACTGATCACAAGGTTTGCAAGCTGCAAAGGTCCATATATGGACTTAAGCAAGCATCTCGGAGCTGGAACACTCGTTTCAATGATGTGATCAAAAAGTTTGGTTTCATCAAAAATGAAGAGGAACCATGTGTTTTCAAAAGGGTCAGTGGGAGCGCTGTTGTCTTCCTCGTATTGTACGTGGATGACATCCTCCTTATTGGGAATGATATTCCCATGTTGACATCAGTCAAGATTGTGGTTGTCCAAGGAATTCTCCATGAAAGACCTAGGTGAAGCATCCTTTATTCTAGGAATTAAGGTCTATAGGGATAGACCGAATAGGATGCTAGGACTTTCACAGAAGATGTACATAGAGGAAGTACTAAAGAGGTTTAGTATGGAAAACTCTAAGAGGGGATTAATACCCTTCAGACATGGTATTCATCTTTCCAAGAAGATGTGCCCCAGCACACCTGAGGAAATAGAACGCATGAGCAAGATCCCTTATGCTTCTGCAATAGGGAGCCTCATGTATGCCATGCTATGTACACGACCTGATATAGCCCATGCTGTGAGTGTCACAAGCAGATATCAGTCAAATCCAGGTGAAGAACACTGGACTTCTGTGAAATGTATCCTTAAGTACTTGAGAAGAACTAAGGATATGATGTTGGTCTTTGGTAATGGAGAACTCCAAGTCCAGGGATACACAGACTCGGACTTCATGTCCGATATAGATGATCGAAAGTCGACATCTGGCAGACTGTTTGTGCTGGAAGAGTTCCAAGCAAACGGTGATACCATCTCATCCGCGATTACCTTGAGAAAGGTTACGTTGAGGTCAAGAGAGTCAACTCCACAGATAATGTGGCAGACCCACTTACAAAGCCGTTGGGCCAGCAGAAGATCGAAGCCCACCTTGAGAAGATGGGACTTAGACTTGTAGCCAATTGGCTTTAGGACAAGTGGGAGATTGTTAGATATATGTGCCCTAGAAGCCAGAATTGGCTGACACTTGTAATACACTTCTAGGGGCAAAATTGTAATTTTGACTATAATTAATGAAATGGGTTATTTTCTATCACATATGTGTATTTAGTGTCTGTGATACATCCTTTGAGTTAATGGTAATGATAATTCATATTTTCAAGAGTTGAAAATTTAAGACATGAATAATCATTATTAACTCATAAAAACAGCTCCCGACCATAGGATCATCACTGAGGATGGTGATTGATCCGGAAAGGTTGGTGTACAATCGCTTCTCTTTAGTAGATGAGTCTTGAGTCTACGGTGTGGAGACACCGGAGCGAGAGTACAGGTACTCGTTAGAGAACGAGGGCACTGAGCGTGACCACCTCGAGTAGTCATTAGGGAGTCTACCTTCTCGTCAATGACTGACTCGATGCTGCAGTAGTGTGTCTGGTTCTTTGACCTGAGATGCATCGGCAGTTCACCTTGAGGGTGTTATAGTTTGACTACACCATTACTCGGTCTCCTAGCCATATGGAACCCTGAGGTGTATGTTGGCTATAGCATGTTCATTGTAGGAACTGGATTGCATCAAGATGGAATCTATCTACCTCGGTGGTAGAGGAGTAGCCCTATGATGATCATGAGAATCAAGTCCAGAAATCCATGGCCATGGTAGAGTGAAATAATAGAAAGAGTTTCTATTTAGATTTTCACATTGGACTCGAATCGAATGATTACATCATATGACAGAGACTAGGGTTTGACGAGTTCACCTTAACCCTAATCTGATCGGGGCTCAAGATAGAAGAACTTAATCACACAGGTAGCTGCACCAAGAGGTTCGCATTCAGCTCTGATGGGTTGCCACCATATACTGCTAGGTGTCACTGGTGGATTTTGGGAGCAATTAGAATGATTTAGATGATCGATCATTCTAGCTGTTCGAATCAGAAGAGTTCTGATCCATCGAAAGGAGTTTCGATGATGTCTATGATAGAGATCATGACATATCCCATTACCATACAGAACTGAACCTAACTGGGTCACACAAACAAGGGTTTGAATCTGGTGATCATCAATTGAACTGATCTAGTTCAATTGATCTGAATGAGATTCAATTAGGTTCAAGGAAATCGTGCTAGCACTCGATTGAACCTAACGTTCTTCTTTTACTATCATAAATAAGTTGTCCTGACTGAGCCAAAGGAGTTTGTGCTCAATCAGAGGCCTTCATATGGTCTGACTGGAGGTTGTCCAAGTCAGAATAGGTTGTCTTATTTGTAAGACATTACCTGCCATTTTTGGTCACCTGCCATTTCTTGTTCTTTGACTTTGGTCAAAAGTCTACCTTTGACTGGTCAAACGTTGACCATTCACCCTTTGACTTTTGACCACATGTCATGCACCTATTGGAGAGCTGGTGGGGCTTGTCCCCCTGCCAGAACCTGGCAAGGAGAAGGGCGCACGCCAAGGGTGGCGTGAGCCCAAGTAGGAGGCGCCTAGGAGTCCTTGTTGGACAAGGACTCCATCTCCCTTTAGGATTCCAATGAGAGTTCTTCTAAGAATCCAGTTTGACTGGTCTTAGGCGCCCTCTAAGGAGGAATCCAGGGGACTCTAATTCCCACCAATCAGATTTAGATCTGATTTCACAAAGGGTTGTGATTGGTTGGGAGGAAGATGACTTGGATCACGCTTAGTCTATATAAGAGACCCAGCGCCCAAGTGAAAAAAATAATCAAGTAAAAGTCTTATTGAAAGAGATTTCCCACGTCCAAGGCTGCCTCTCCCCTCCTTCTCCATGCCATACTCTCTTCTCCCCTTGCTCTCCACGTCCAAAAAGTGTTTTGGACTTAGTTTGGTGCGATTCAGATCAAGGAAAGGCGATCAAAAGCAAGAAGGCTGCGCTGCTGCAAAAGGACGACTGCAGATCTTCAAAAGAGTTTTGAAGATCCTCCAGATCAGATCCAGATCTGATTTTTGGAGGTGTGATAGAGAAGAAGAGGTTCTCCAGATCCAACCTGAGTGGATACCGGTAGAGGCCAGGCGCTTGCGTGGCTGAGATCCAGAACCTTCCGCTGCAATCAGGATCATCTACAGGGTAATAGGATTACCCAAATCAGGTAAATTAAATTTGATTTAATTTATCTTATTTTATTTTATTTATTAAAATAATAAGAATCAGATCTGAAACATATCAAGATCTGATTAAGATCAAGAGAAAAATTTTTGAAATATATCTCTTGATCTAATCAGATCTGGACGAACCTGGACCGGGAAATCAGGATTTCCCTTCAATAAGATGTTCTTCAATCTAGGCTGGAGATAAGATCTTTCTCGAGCTTCAACATCAATCTCAACAGGAGATAAGATCTCCTTCAACATTGACTGAAGATAAGATCTCTCTCGAGCTTCGATGTCAACCTCAATAGGACATAAGATTTTCTTCAATCTCGGTTGGAGATAAGATCTTCTCCGAGCTTCAACTTTAACTTCAACAGGAGATAATATCTCCTTCAACTTTGGCTGAAGATAAGATCTTCCCCGAGCTTCAACGTCAACTTCAATAGAAGATAAGATCTCCTTCAACCTCGACTAGAGATAAGATCTCCCTCGAGCTCCAATCCTTCAACAAGAGATAAGATCTCCTTCAACTTTGACTGGAGATAAAATCTCCTTCAAGCTTCAACGTCAAACTCAATAGGAGATAAGATCTCCTTCAACCTCGACTGGGGATAAGATCTCCCCGAGCTTCAACGTCAACCTCAATCGAAGATGAGATCTTCTTCAACCTCGACTGAAGATAAGATCTCTCCCATGCTTCAACTTCAACTAGATATAAGATCTCTTTCAACCTCGACTGGAGATAAGATCTTCCTTTAGCTTCAACGTCAAGTCTCAATAGGAGATAAGATCTTCTTCAACCTTCGATTGGAGATAAGAACTCTTTTTTAGCAGAAGAACTAGATCCAAGATTCTCTCCTATGGGTGCATGATACATGGGCAGATGTCTAAGTATCAAAGGTCAATATTTGACCACAGTCCAAAGATAAGGTTTAGCAGGTGATGAAAAATGATAGGTATTATCTTAAATCTATTTCATAAATTAAGACAATCCTTTTCTGACTTGGATAAACTCTAGTCAGATCAAGTAAAGATTCTTGAGTGAGCCCACATACATTTGACTTAGTCGAGATAAGTTTTAATAATTGTTTAAAGGAGAACATTAGGCTTAATCGTGTGCTAGCACGATTTTCTTGAACCTAATTGAATCTTATTCAAATCAATTGAACTGGGTTAGTTTAATTGATGATATCTAGATCCAAACCCTTATTTGTGTGATCCAATTAGATTCAGTTTCATATGGTAATGGGATATGTCATGATCTCTATCATCGATATCATCGAAATACCTTTCGATGGATCAAAACTTTTTTGATTCAGACAACTAGCTAGTATGATGGATCATCCAAATCATTCTAATTGCTTCCAAAATCCATCAGTGACACCTAGCAGCATATAATGACAACCCATAAGAATCTGAAAGCGAACCTCTCGATGTAGTTACCTGTGTGATTAAGTTCCTCTATCTTGAGCTCCGATTGGATTAGAATTTAGGTGATCTTGTCAAACCCTTATTATTGTCATATGAATTAATCATTCAATTCAAGTCCAATATGAAAACCCTAATAGAAACTCTTTCTATTATTTTACTCTGCCATGGCCAAGGGCTTATGGACTCGATTCTCATGATCATCATAGGGCTGCTCCTCTTCTACCGAGGTAGAAAGATCTCCTATTGGTATAATTCAATTCTTACAATGAACATGCTATAGCCAACATACACCTCAGGATTTTGAATGGCTAGGAGATCGAGTTATGGTGTAGTCAAACTATAACACCCTTAAGGTGAACTGTCGATGCACCTCAGATCAAAGAACCAGATATACCACTGCATCTTCGAACCAGTCATCGACAAGAAGGTAGACTTCCTCATGATTGCTCGAGGTGGTCACGCTCAGTGCTCTCGTTCTCTAACGAGTACCTGTACTCTCACTCCAATGTCTCTACACCGTAGACTTAAGATTTATCTATCAAAAAGAAGAAATCGTACACCAATCTTCCAGATCAATCACCATCCTCATGATGATCCTACGATCAGAAGCATTTTATGAGTTAATAATGAAAATTCATGTCTTAAATTTTTAACTCTTGAAAATATGAACTATCATTATCATTAACTCAAGGGATGTATCACTGACACTTTCAAATACACACTGTGATAGAAAATAATTTATTTTATTATTTATATTCAAAATTATAATTTTGCTCTTAGAAGTGTACTATAAGTGTCAGTCAACCTGGCTTCTAGGGCACACCTATCTAACAGATAGCCCTTTTTGGAATTCTCTATGCTGAACCTCTTCAGCATAGTATCTATGTACGTAGATTGGGATAACCCAAGCATCCTTTTAGATCTATCCCTATAAATCTTCATTCCTAGGATGTTGGATGCTTTATCCAAGTCTTTCATGGAGAACTGTGATGACAATCAGACTTTTATTTTCTGCAGTACGGGGATGTCATTTTTGATTAAGAGAATATCATCCACATACAAGATAAGAAATACCACTACTAGACCATTTATCCATTTGTAAATGAAGGATCTTCTTAATTTTGATCATCTTATCAAAATGTATGTTCCAAGTCCGAGATGCCTGCTTCAATCCATAAATGGATCTTTGAAGCTTGCACACTTTGGACTCATTTATGGATGTGAATCCCTTAGGTTGTATCATACACACCTCTTCGGTCAGCTCTTTATTTAGAAAATCTATCTTCACATCCATCTGCCAGATCTCATAGTCTGGATGGACAACTATCGTAAGCATTATTCAAATGGATTTGAGCATTGCCACAGAGGAGAACATCTTATCATAGTCAATACCATAATGTTGACGATATCCATTGGCAACTAGATGAGCTTTATAGGTCTCCACCTTTCCATCTGCACTTTTTTTTCTTTTAAAGATCTATTTACACCCAATGAATTTAACCCCTTCAGATGGGTCAACCAATGTCCACACATCATTGACCATCATGGACTCTATTTTGAATTTCATGGCCTTAAGCTATTTCTCAGAATCGGATCTCTGCATACGATTCATATAAGTGATTGGATCCTCATCATTCTCAATGAGTTTGATGGGATCACTATCCTGGACCAAAAAATCATAGTATCTGTCTGGATGATGCGGTACTATACCAAATCGCCTTAGTGATGCAAATACATTAGGCTCCAAATTTGATCTAATCAAATTCGACTCAGGTTCAGCTATAGGTGTCGGTTTTTCTGTTAGATATATGTGCCCTAGAAGCTAGAATTGACTGACACTTGTAATACACTTCTAGAGATAAAATTATAATTTTGACTATAATCAATAAAATAGATTATTTTCTATCACATATGTGTATTTAGTATCGATGATACATCCTTTGAGTTAATGGTAATGATAATTCATATTTTCAAGAGTTAAAAATTTAAGACATGAATAATCATTATTAACTCATAAAATGCTTCCGACCATAGGATCATCATGAGGATGGTGATTGATTCGGAAGGTTGGTGTACAATCGCTTCTCTTTAGTAGATGAGTCTCGAGTCTATGGTGTGGAGACACCAGAGTAAGAGTATAGGTACTCGTTAGAGAATGAGGGCATTGAGCGTGACCACCTCGAGTAGTCATTAGGAAGTCTATCTTCTCATCAAAGACTGACTTGATGCTGCAGTGGTGTGTCTGGTTCTTTGACCTGAGGTGCATCGATAGTACTGACAAACTGAAGACTGTAACTTGATGACTACAGGTTTCATGTTTCCATGGCTAAACACTAGCTAGCGTTCTGCTGCAAGTTTATCTAATAAACAAATAAAGTCTTGGATAATGGCTTTAGATTGATTGCCCTTTACTTCCCATGCTTTCCACTTTTAGTACCATGTAATATGCTAAAGAGTCGTGGTACAGACAGTGAATTCAATCACATTCAAGTTCTTCTATAGCGGAACTAAAGCGAAGTTGTTCCCTTGTTGTTGTACAAGTATTCTTTTTTCGTAGCGTTTTGTCATGCATTATTTTAGCATGTCTAAATAAATGATGTTTGAGATTGCACTCAGCCTAAAATTGTACAGCTTTAATGATAATGTACTTCTTCTATTGGTTTAATTTTATGCATTAGATATATAAAGAATGGAGTTTTAAAATGGTGAAATAATGTATAAATTAAGAGCTTGCTTGGTGTGCCTTTTTAAATAAAATTATAAAAATCAAAATAAAAAATATATAATATTATTTTTATTTTTATTTTTAGAAGTTATTTTAATTATTTATAAAATATTTAAAAATAAAATATTTTTATTTTAATATTTTTAAAATAAAAAGTTCATGTTTTTTAGCATCATGCCAAAATCATCTTTACTAACCATTGCTGCTTCTACCACCGTCATTTCTAGTATTAGCTTCGACTAAACCATTATTATTTTTACCATCATCTCCATCATATTATCAATACCTTTACCTCTACAATTTGTATTGTCAGTATCACCATCATCGTCATTATCATCTATACTATATCATTTGTGCTCTTATAACTACCACCATCACCATCATTGCCATTATTCTTGTGCCTCCACCACCATTGCCATCTCTATCATACCACCACTATCTTCATTATCTCTATTGCTACTATTACCAAAATATAATTGACTATACCATGCATGCTTATACTTTTTAAATTAAAACTAAAAATAAAATTTTTATTTTTTTATTTTTAAAATAAAAAAATAAAAGTGATATATGAAGGAATCAGATATAGGATTTTAGAACTAGATCTTAAAATTTTTTCAAGATCAGACAGTGGAAGACTAAAATTAATTAAAATTAATTTTAAATATTTAAAAATATCCTAGATCTAAGATCTATTACATGATCATGGCATGTTATTAAATTAGATATTAAAATCAAAAGAAGAAACAAAAATATGTTGATCACATCAACATGTATATACACTACATCTAATGCAGGTATGAAAATAATAGATCAGATCTATTATCTATGTAAGTTAGACGTTCTAACTTGCTGATTCGGATTTGAGGATGATGTTGCGAGCTGCACATGCGTACGACCTCTAGGAGTCATCCATACGAACCCACGATCACGATCAGAAGTCCAGATGTTGGAAATCAGCATGGTATGCTAGTATTGTACTGATCCTTTTTTGACGATCAATCTGAAACCATCTTCTTTAAATTTTGGACTCTTCAATTTTTAGAAGAAAGAGAAAGAGATTTTGAAGCTGAGACACCTCTCAAAAATCTCTAAAGAAGGAGGAAGAGATCAAAGAAAAAATCCTAGAAGAAGAACCCTTCTTCTTCTTCTTTGTTCTCTCACCTAGACACCTAGATTGGTATCTATGAAATCCTCACGCTCCAATACTCCCTCTTCCTGATTGTCACATAACCCAAAGATCTCTCAATGATCTAGAATATGTCCAAAAATCTGCTCAAAATTCATCCTATGTAGAGAGATATAAAGGAGTCCTTATCTAGGTCAAATATCTAGATAAGGAATGTCCAAATTGGGCAAGATAAGAGGCACCCAACTCTTGGGCGCCTCCTCCTTGTTTTCTACTATGGACCATCATATTTTGTCACACAAAAATCCCTCTAAAAGATACAAAAATCTTAGAAAAAATTTGGGTGGAATCGGTGCACTATAGGAAGAGATTTGGTTTCCTAAAATTCTATCTCATAGAATTTGAAATCAAAACAATTCCTACTTTGACTTGGTCTATACATAATTTACCATGTAAGAAAGAAAGAGGAACACTTTGGGACATGGCGGGCTTCTCTTGGGCATGGAGAATTCATGCAAAATCAAAGGAGGCGTGAAGGGTGGGCGTTGGGACTAAGGTGGCACAAGGAGGGAAGTTCCTAGTCTTACTAGGTTTCTTATTTTGATTTAGTTCAACATGGTTTCTCAAAGCAAATCAAACCAAAATTAATTCAACCTAATTAAATTAGATCCTAAATTAATTAAGCATTTAATTAAATTAGATTAAATTAGATTTAATTCTGATTTAATTTTTTAATCAAATTAAAAAATTGGATTGACCCAAGTCCTAATTTTACTAGGACAAGTTCTTCCTTGCACTTGGCTTATCTAATAAACTAATTAAACTTGATCCAATCAAGCCCAAACTAAATTTAATTAAATTATATTTAGTTAGACTTAATCTTAGCCCTCTGATTTAGTCAAATTAAGCTAATTAGCAATCTAATTGCTAATCGATCCTCCTGCAATACTTGCACTAGGTTAAACATCAATCGTATTGATCGTTTAATCCTAGAATGATTCTTAATTATTGATCACCATCCAATCGGATCATCAACTCTAATATGGATGATCTCATAGGTCTGAATCTAAGTTGATAGTACAAGAATAAATTTCTATACTAATCGAAGTGACCATCTAATAATGGTACCCGATGGTCGGATAGGTCGAATGTGTAGAACAACATCCTCAGAATCCATGTGGATATAGTTTTCATATAATTCATCCCCTTGATCAAAATGCTCGTAGGATACCTCAGAGTTCAACTGTTAACTCTGATAAGGTTGTCCACATTATATTTCAAAATATCAAATCTATCTGATGGATTATCCTGACCAAGATTTTGCTATTATGAAATACAGTGATACATTTTTTTCTAACTCTTGGAGTGATCAATTTCATCTTGATCATACTCTGACTTTATAAGTATTTGACTATGCCTAGAAGCCTTCCATTATTGAATTAAACATTCAGTTAATCCGGTTCCAAAGTAAAGTGAGTTGCTTGCAAGTCATTGAGGTGATCTCAGATCTAAGGGATACTTATACTTATATCCCATCAGAGATATTTTCGACAATAGAATGCTCTGAAGTTGGTCAAGTTCAATGATGATATACCCATACATCTCATCTGTATGCCATACTAATGTCTCTACACTCCTTGGTTAAGAAGAGAACCAACCTATATGGCATATAGTGACCTATGCTTGATAGATGCTATCATCCTTATTAACAGTCTATCATTTGGTCGTGAACAGATTTAAGAACTAATCAATAAATCTTCTCTTTATCGAAGCTAAATAGTCCTAAGAACTTCATCATAATAATGAAGTTCGTTAGAAGATGAATACTTTATGATGAAAAAAATATTAAAAATATATTTTATTTATTAATAAATTAATTATAGATACAATGTAGCTCAACCATAAACAGGCAGACGATTGGCTTTGGAACATATTTTTTAATAACTTTCACTTATCCTAAAGCCACTTGGCATAGTATCTAATACCCATCTTCGACTTATGGTTGTCAAACTTCTTTATCGCTAGGATTTTAGTGAAGGGGTCGGTCAGGTTCTTCTTTCCATCGATCTTTTGAAGATCGACATCATCTCGATCCACAATCTTTTGGACTAGATGAAAGCAGCATAAAATGTGCTTCATCCATTGGTATGCCTTTGGTTCCTTCACCTGAGCTATGGCATCAGTGCTGTCGCAGTAGAGCAGGACCGGACCATCTAGGGAGGGTGCTACTCCGAGCTCGATGATAAACTTTCTCAACCACACAACTTTCTTTAAGGCATCTAATGCTGCGATGTATTCTACTTTGCAAACAGAGTCTACCACAGTATACTGCTTGGAACTCTTCCAATAGATAGCTCCATCATTTAGAGTTAAGATATATCCCGATACGCTTCTGCTGTCATCATGGTCAGATTAAAAGCTGAAGTTTGTAAATCCCATAAGTTTCAGATATGACTCACCATAAATCAATCATTGATCCTTAGTATTTTTCAAATACTTAAGGATGGTTTTAACCACTTTTTAGTAGTTTTCCCTAGGGTCAAACTAGTATCTACTCACTACTCCTAGTGAGTATACCACGTCTAGTCTTGTACATATCATGGCGTATATGATAGATCCCACTATCGAAGTATATAATATTCTACTCATACGCTCTCTCTCTTTAGGAGTTGTTGATTTCATGGCCTATCGGAAGATAGTGAAGGAAAAATCTTGTTTCCCAATGTAGGTTCATTCATATCTGACTGGATCAAGAGGGATATTTCAAAAATTTTCTCTAAGATCCTAATCAGATATGAGATTGTTTAGATATGATCTTATTGATCTGATAAAATAAAATAAAATAAAAATTAAATTAAATATAATTTAATTATATCTTTATTTTGGATAATCCAATTATCCTATGATGATCTTGATATTTGCCTGAGGTTCTGGACGTAGCCATGAAAATGTCTGGCCTCTATCGGTTATCTACTTAGGCAGGATCTAGTGATCTTCTTCTTCTCAATCTATGCTCCAAAAATTAGATCTGGATTTGATCTTGAAGGTCTTCAAAATGGCTTTTGAAGATTTGCCATTGTCTCTTGTAGCAGTGCTATCTTCTTTCTTTCTTGTTGCCTTTCTCTTGCTTGGATCGCACCAAACTCAAGCCCAAGAACTCTTGGACGTGGATAGGAGAGAGAGGACCTAATGGTGGCATGGAGAGGGAGGGAGAGAAGCTTTGTGGCATGGGCAAAGGGTAGAAGCTCCCAATTCTAGGCGCAGACAGGGTTTATATAGATCCTGCTGCGCCATGCAGTGCCACATCATCCCGGCCAATCATGGCTCTTTGTGCAATCAGATCTAAATCTAATTGATAGAATGACATCATCTGATCTAATCAGATTAGAGTCCCTCATAAACCTCCTTAGGTGGCCCCAAGATTGGTCAAATAGGACTCCTTGGTGCCACCTAATTTGAAATCATGAAGCAACCTGGAGTCCCATCTATATGGGACTCCAGGCGTGATCCTCATGGAGCGCACGCCTCCTTAGGCATGCACCCTCTTCCTTTCTGCTTTTTAGTAGGGGGATAAAGCCCCATGTTCTCTCCTATGGGTGCATGACACATGGACAGATGTCTAAGTGTCAAAGGTCAATATTTGACCAAAGTCCAAAGACAAGATTTAGCAGGTGATGAAAAATGACTGATGTTGTCTCAAATTTATTTCATAAATTAAGATAATCCTTTTCTGATTTGGACGAGCTTCAGTCAGACCAAGTAAAGGTTCTTGAGTGAGCCCAAATATATTTCGCTCAGTCGAGACAAGTTTTAATGATTGTTTAAAGGAGAACATTAGGCTCAATCGTGTGCTAGCACAATTTTCTTGAACCTAATTGAATCTTATTCAAATCAATTGAACTGGATTAGTCTAATTAATGATATCCATATCCAAATCCTATTTATGTGATCTAGTTAGGTTCAGTTCCATATGGTAATAGGATATGTCGTGATCTCTATCATCGACATCATCAAAACACCTTTCGATGGATTAGAACTTTTCTGATTCAGACAACTAGTATGATCGATCATCCAAATCATTCTAATTGCTCTCAAAATCTACCAATGCCACCTAGCAGTATATGGTGGCAACCCATGAAAATTGAAAGTGAACCTCTCGGTGCAGTTACCTGTGTGATTAAGTTTCTCTATCTTGAGCTCCAATCAGATTAGGGTTAAGGTGATCTCGTCAAATCCTAATTCTGTCATATGAATTAATCATTCGATTCAAGTCCAATATGAAAATACTAATAGAAATTCTTTATATTATTTCACTTTACCATGGCCATGGGCTTATGGACTCGATTCTCATGATCATCATAGGGTTGCTCCTCTTCTACCGAGGTGGATAGATTTCCTATTGGTGCAATCCAATTCCTATAATAAACATGCTACAGCCAACATAAACCTCAGGATTCTGAATGGCTAGGAGACCGAGTTATGGTATAGTCAAACTATAATACCCTCAAGGTGAACTATCGATGCACCTCAGGTCAAAGAATCAGACACACCACTGCAGCTTCGAGCCAATCATCGATGAGAAGGTAGACTTTCTTATGATTGCTTGAGGTGGTCATGCTCAGTGCCCTCATTCTCTAACGAGTATCTGTATTCTCACTCCAATGTCTCTACATCGTAGACTCAAGACTCATCTATCAAAAAGAAGCGATCATATACCAACCTTCCGGATCAATTACCATCCTCATGATGATCCTACTGTTAGGAGCATTTTATGAGTTTATAATGAAAATTTATGTCTTAAATTTTTAACTCTTGAAAATATGAACTATCATTACCATTAACTCAAGGGATGTATCACAGACATTTTCAAATATACACTATAATAGAAACTATTCATTTTATTATTTATAGTCAAAATTATAATTTTGCCCTAAGAAGTGTGTTATAAGTGTCAGCTAATCTAGCTTCTAGGGCACACCTATCTAACAAACTCCCACTTGACCTAAAGTCAATTGGCTATAAATCTAAGTCCCACCTTTTTAAGATGGGTTTCAATCTTCTGCTGGCCTAGTGGTTTTATGAGTCGGTCTGCCGCATTATTTGCAGAGTCGACTCTCTTGATCTCGATGTAACCATTCTCAAGATAATCATGGATAAGGTGATATCACCACTCGATGTGCTTAAATTTCTGATGAGAGCTCGGCTCCTTAGTAAGGGCTATGGCTCTATTATTTTCATAGTACAGAGGAATGGCATTCGATGGCATCACTCCAATCTCTATGGTGAACTTCTTGTACCAAAATACCTCCTTTGCAGCTTTTGACATAGCGATGTACTCTGCTTCCATGGTGGAATCTTCTATCACTGTCTACTTGAAACTCTTCTAACTGACAATACCACCATTACATATAAACAGATTTCCAGATGTTGACTTTCGATCATCGATATCAAACATAAAATCTGAGTCTTTATATCCTTGGACTTGGAGTTCTCCATTACCAAAAACCAACAGCATACCCTTAGTTCTTCTTAAGTACTTAAGGATACATTTCACAGAAGTCCAGTGTTCTTGATCTGGATTCGACTGATATCTGCTCATGACACTCACAGCATGGGCTATATCAGGTCGTGTACATAACATGGCATACATGAGGCTCCTTATTGTTGAAGCATAAGGAATCTTGCTCATGCGTTCAATCTTCTCAGGTGTGTTGGGACACATTTTCTTTTAGAGATGAATGCCATGTTTGAAGGGTACCAATCCCCTCTTAGAGTTTTCCATGCTAAACCTCCTTAACACTTCCTTTATGTACATCTTCCATGAAAGACCTAGCATCCTATTTGGTCTATCTCTATAGACCTTAACTCCTAGAATGAAGGATGCTTCTCCTAGGTCTTTCATGAAGAATTCTTTAGATAACCATATTTTAACTGTGGTTAATATGAGAATATCATTTCCAATAAGGAGGATATCATCCACGTACAGTATGAGGAAGATAATAGCGCTCCCACTGATCTTTTTGAAAATACATGATTCCTCCTCGTTCTTGATGAAATCAAATAATTTGATCACATCATTAAAATGAGTATTCCAACTTCGAGATGCTTGGTTAAGTCCATATATTGACCTTTGTAGCTTGCATACTTGGTGATCAACATCACTGGATGTGAAACCTAGTGGCTATTCCATATAGATATCTTTCTTAAGGTATCCATTTAAGAATGCCATTTTTACGTCCATTTGCAATATTTCATAGTCGAAATATGCTGCAATAGCAAGCAATGTGCAGATGGATTTTAGCATAGCTATTGGCGAAAAGATATTCTGATAGTCAATTCATTCATGCTGACTATACCCTTTTGCCACTAATCTAGCTTTGAATGTCTCCATATTTTTATCTGCACCAATCTTTCTCTTATAGATCCATTTACACCCAATAGATACTATACCGTCTAGTGGACCTACCAAGGACCAGACTTAGTTTGAGTGCATCGAGTCAATTTCTGACTTCATTGCCTCTAACCATTTCTCAGAGTCGATATCCGAAATCGTCTCATTATAAATTTTGGGATCATCACCATGAACCCCATTACCTATGAGAAACATTTTCTCTATTTTCTCTGAGATAGTACCTAAGTACCTCTCAGGAGGACGATAAATTCTTTTCGATCTACGAGGTGGAGGAGGTAGTGATTGTATTGGCTCAACCTGATTTGGTTCCATAGGATCCTTAGCTCGTTGCTCTTGTGAGACTTTCTCCTCGAGCTTGATCTGCTTTCCAATGCTGCCATCTTGAATAAACTAATTTTCAAAAAAAATGACATGCCGACTCACAATCATATTATGGTCTTCTAGAATGTAGAAATAATATCTTAATGACTCTTTAGGATATCCTTTGAATCAAGCTCTAAAGGATCTATAGTCTAACTTATGCGCTTGTTGTCTTTTGACATGAGCCGGATAACCCCAAATTCTGAGATGACTAGGACTTGGTTTCTTACCATATCATATTTCATACAGTATGGTAGGAATGATTTAAGAGAAAATCCTATTCAATAAATATATAGCAGTTAACAGACTATGTCCTTAAAGAAAATCAAGAAGGTCTGTGAAGCTCATCATGGATCGGACCATATCTAATAGGATCCGATTCCTCCATTCTGAAACTCCATTGAGTTGAGGAATTTCAGGTGGAGTCCATTGAGAGACTATGCCATTTTTCTTGAGATAGTCCAGGAATTCTCGACTAAGGTATTCATCTCCTCAATCTGATCGAAGAACCTTAATGGATTTTCTAGTTTACTTTTCGACTTCATGTCTGAATTTCTTGAACTTTTCAAAAGCTTCAGACTTATGTCTCATAAGATATACATACCCATACCGAGATAAATCATCGGTAAAGATTATGAAGTAGTCAAAGTTGCCTCTAGTCGGCACATCAAATGGGTCGCACACATCAGTATGTACTAGGGTAAGTAGTTCCGTGGCCCTTTTTCCATGTCCTACAAAAGGAAGCTTAGTTATTTTGCCATGAAGACATGATTCATAAATTTGAAATGACTTGAAAGTCAACGGACTTAATAGCCCAATTTTTTTTAATTTGTTAACCCTATCTTCTGCTATACGACCTAGCCATAGGTGCCATAGATACCTATCATTTGGACTATTCCTAGATTATTTTGATCTTATGGCATTCATATTTTGTTTGATATTAAAGATAGATACATCAATATGTAACTGGTAGAGACCGTTAATGAGGAAACCACTTACAATTTTATTTCTTTCATAAAGAATATTATAATGGTCCTCAAGAAAACTAATTACATAGCCTTCTTGTGCTAAACATGAAATAGAAATCAAATTCCTACTTGCAGTAGGCACATAATAACAATCCCTAAGTACTAAATCTAAGCTAGATGGTAGTCGAAGAGGGTAGGTTTTCATAGCCACAGCAGCAACCCTTGCTTCATTTCCAATACATAGGATCATCTCACCATCCCTTAGCCTCCTGCTATCCTCAAGATCCTGCATAGAAGTGAATAAATGAGTACTAGAATCAGAGTCAAGCACCCAACTGGATGCAGAAAAAATCGTAAGGTTAGATTTAATAACAAGCATACCTCTAGAAGAACTTGTCTCCTTCTTATTCTTCAGGGTGGCCAGGTATGTGGGGCAGTTTTGCTTCAAGTGGCCGTCAGTATTACAATGAAAATACTTTTCTTTGTTAGTGGCTTTCTTCTTCAGCTCTACTTTTCTTTTCTTTCCACCTTCCACCTTTTGCCTTTTCATAGACTTCTTCTTCTTCTTTTCAAAAGACTTTATCTTGGAAGAAGTCCATTCCATAGCAAGTACCGAGCCTTTAGAATCTTTCATAGAAAGCTCAGTAGTAACCAGCATATTCATAAGCTCGACCAGAGTATTCTGAAGTTTATGCATATGGTGGTTCATGATGAACTGCCCGTATGCATCAGTCAAGGATTGTAGAATTATATCATTATGCAAATCCTAGTCTAACTTCACTCCGAGCTTCTCAAGCTTTTTCAAGTCCTTGATCATCATCAGACAATGATCTTGGACTGACTGTCCATCACATATTTTAGCCTTAAATAGTCATTTAGTGATCTAATATTTGGCTATGCAACTATGTTCACCAAACAACTCTTGCAGGTGAGCCAACATTTGGTGGGCAGTCTTGATATCTTCATGTTGGTGCTGAAGCTCATCAGACATCGAGTCCAACATGTAGTATTTGTCCTTATTTTCTTCATCCATCCATTTGTCAAGAGATGCTCTCTGTTTAGCGGACGGACGAGCTGGTAAGGTGGGAGGATCCTGGTCTAATATATGAGTCAACTTTTTGGAACCTAAAATGATTTTAAAGTTCTGGAGCCAATTCTTGTAATTGGGTATGATCAGTCTATGGGTGTCCAGGATATAGGCTAGTGGGTTGGACGCAGATATTTTTTTTTTTCTGTAGAGAGTCAAAGTTTCTAGTTAGATTTTGTAATTAGAACTTGACCAATTTGTTTAGCAGTTTGATTTTTAAACAAATTAGCTTTCACTATTTTCTTGGATTCCTACACCCTCTCTGTAGAGATGCAAAAATCTCCATGATTACTAATTTCTAGTGGGTGGTGTAGTCCCACAAACTGACTCATCACCTCGCCTAACAATTATTGGTGATGGGTTAGCCAATGAGTGAACAACTCTTATCCAATGATTCTTTAATCATGGTGCACCCAGGCTTGATCTCTAATTCATGAATCTCACCATGCCCGAAATTTTGATCCACTCTTTAGTTATGTCAGACCCACCATTCGCATAGATTGGATTCCTAACTGGATCTCTCACCATATCTGCAATATTGAGTCCAATCCATCCTCCAGCCCATAGCATTCAATGTCTAATAGACATTGTTGGGGATAAACCCCATTTCCATCGAAGTCCAGTCTGATGCTTAGCCTAATGCAACTGGTAATCATAGAAGAGCTTCGATTGAGAATTCTTTCTCTAGCGGTCGAACCCTAGCGAAACTCCTTTAGCAGTCGAACTCCTTTAGCGATCGAACCCCTCTCCGACTTCCTCCAGCAACCGAACTCCTTTAGCAGCCGAACTCCTCCAATGGTCGAACCCCTTTCAGACTTTCTCAAGTGGTCGAACCCCAACTGAACTCCTTCAAATAGTCGAACTCCTCCAGCGGTCGAACCCTTTTCGAACTCCTACAGCGGTCGAACTGTTAGATATATGTGCCCTAGAAGCCAGAATTGGCTGACACTTGTAATACACTTCTAGGGGCAAAATTATAATTTTAACAATAATCAATAAAATGGATTATTTTCTATCACACCTATGTATTTAGTGTCTGTGATACATCCTTTGAGTTAATGGTAATGATAATTCATATTTTCAAGAGTTGAAAATTTAAGACATGAATAATCATTATTAACTCATAAACAGCTCCCGACCATAGGATCATCACGAGGATGGTGATTGATCCGGAAGGTTGGTGTACGATCGCTTCTCTTTAGTAGATGAGTCTTGAGTCTACGGTGTGGAGACACCAGAGCGAAAGTATAGATACTTGTTAGAGAACGAGGGCACTGAGCGTGACCACCTCGAGTAGTCATTAGGGAGTCTACCTTCTCATCAATGACTGACTCGATGCTGTAGTAGTGTGTCTGGTTCTTTGACCTGAGATGCATCGGCAGTTCACCTTGAGGGTGTTATAGTTTGACTACACCATTACTCGGTCTCCTAGCCATATGGAACCCTGAGGTGTATGTTGGCTATAGCATGTTCATTGTAGGAACTGGATTGCATCAAGATGGGATCTATCTACCTCGGTGGTAGAGGAGCAGCCCTATGATAATCATGAGAATCAAGTCCTGAAGCCCATGGCCATGGCAGAGTGAAATAATAGAAAGAGTTTCTATTTAGGTTTTCACATTGGACCGAATCGAATGATTATATCATATGACAGAGACTAGGGTTTGACGAGTTTACCTTAACCCTAATCTGATCGGGGCTCAAGATAGAAGAACTTAATCACATAGATAGCTGCACCAAGAGGTTCGCATTCAGCTCTGATGGGTTGCCACCATATACTGCTAGGTGTCACTGGTGGATTTTGGGAGCAATTAGAATGATTTAGATGATCGATCATTCTAGCTGTTCGAATCAGAAGAGTTCTGATCCATCGAAAGGAGTTTCGATGATGTCTATGATAGAGATCATGACATATCCCATTACCATATAGAACTGAACCTAACTGGGTCACACAAACAAGGGTTTGAATCTGGTGATCATCAATTGAACTAATCTAGTTCAATTGATCTGAATGAGATTCAATTAGGTTCAAGAAAATCATGCTAGCACTCGATTGAACCTAACGTTCTTCTTTTACTATCACAAATAAGTTGTCCTGACTGAGCCAAAGGAGTTTGTGCTCAATCAGAGGCCTTCATATGGTCTAACTGGAGGTTGTCCAAGTTAGAGAAGGTTGTCTTATTTTATAAGACACGACCTGCCATTTTTGGTCACCTGCCATTTTTGGTCCTTTAACTTTGGTCAAAAGTTGACCTTTGACTGGTCAAATGTTGACCATAGATACTTTGACTTTTGTCCACGTGTCATGCACCTATTGGAGAACTGGTGGGGGCCTGTCCCCCTGCCAGAACCTAGCAAGGAGGAGGGCGCACGCCACCCTAGGCGTGCGCCCAAGTTGGAGGCGCCTTGGAGTCCTTGTTGGACAAGGACTCCACCTCCCTTTTGGATTCCAATCAGAGTTCTACTAAGAATCCAGTTTGACTGGTCTTAGGCACCCTCTAAGGAGGAATCCAGGGGTCTCTATTCCAACCAATCAGATTTAGATCTGATTTCACAAAGGGTTGTGATTGGTTGGGAGGAAGAGGAGTTGGATCACGCTTAGTCTATAAAAGAGACCCTGCGCCCAACTCAAAGATTCTAATGCAATTCAATAGAGATTTCCCATGCCCCAAGGCTGCCTCTCCCTCTTCCTCCATGCCTAAACTTCTCCTCCTTCTCCTCTCCACGTCCAAAAAGGTTTTGGATTTTGGTTGGTGCATTCCAGATCAAAAGAAAGGCGATCAAAAGAAGAAGGCTGCACTGCTGCAAAGGACGACTGCTGATCTTCAAAAGGAGTTTTGAAGATCCTCCAGATCAGATCCAGATTCTGATTTTTGGAGACGTGATAGAGAAGAAGAGGATCTCCAGATCCAACCCGAGTGGATACCGGTAGAGGCCAGGCGCTTGCGTGGCTAGATCCAGAACCTTCCGCTGCAATCAGGATCATCTACAGGGTAATAGGATTACCCAAATCAGGTAAATTAAATTTGATTTAATTTATCTTATTTTATTTTATTTATTAAAATAATAAGAATCAGATCTGAAAACATATCAAGATCTGATTGGGAATCAAGAGAAAAAATTTTTGAAATATATCTCTTGATCTGATCAGATCTGGAACGAACCTGGACCGGGAAATCAGGATTTTCCTTCAACTGGTATCAGAGCCATGGTTCTAAAATTGTTTAGATCTGATTTTAAATTTTATTTTAATTAAAAAATAAAGTGATTTTCAAGATGTCACATGAGATGTGATCAGATCTAAAATCAGAAAAAATTAAAATTAAATGATTTGGATCTAAGATTAAGAAGATATGCATGACTAGTTCTAGAATAGAATAGTTCTATAGAATAGTTTTGCATGTTTTTGATTTAATCTGATTAAATCATATTTTAGATCTTCTTATTTACTATTTTTCTGATATTATAAGTGTTATAATAACATCTAAATAAATAGCAAATAAAAATTATTTAATTTTAAATATCATATGAGATATGATTAGATGCATGTCTAGACTAGTTGTAGAATAGTTCTACATAATTGTCTAGATTAGAATTTATTTTGATTAGATCAATTTAAATCTAATTTTTTAGATTATTATGAGATAATTTAGATCTGAAAACATGCATGATTTGATACATGAGATGTATGCAAAATATGCCATGATTAGATCTAATTTATATATGAGATATATGATATAGATCTAAATACTGTTTTGTAGTATTGAATGTTCCTGATTAAGGCGTTCCTCTTGGCCGTCCGATCATAAGAACGAAGAAGGGTTTAAAGGCCCTCTCTTTCCATTCGATGGGGTGTTCTTATGATGTGTAGGGGTGCTGCGTGTTCGTCCTTAATCAGAAATCCAAAACTTACTTTCTGCAAAACCCTAGATCCTGAAACCCTAGGATTTATTGTGCATATTTTGTTTATGAACCCAACTTAATTAAGAATTAAGTTTATGGAATATTAATTAGGTCTAAAATTGAGAATTTTAGATCTAAGACATATTCATAATACTGGGTTCGGGCTTGGGTAGCTCAATTAGGTCTAAGCGGTTGATCAAACCGAATCAAGAGTTGGTTAGATGGGATCAACAATGCTTAAATTGACCAGCCTAATAGGATTAAGTCTGGGTCAAGATCGAGTCACGATCAAGCAAGACCTAATTAGGCTCAGAGGTTAGAGTCTGGATTGTAGGCTAACCCAATTGGTTCTGACTCAACAATTTGGTGTCTAAGGTAAGTTTGGCACATACGACCGACTGGTTTTTAATTGGAAGCTACTCGACCTGAATGCGTTCTTGTACGAGTTAATGGCATATTCCTTCCACCGGTCTCACTTACCTGGCCATATCTGTTGACACAGTTCTGATCTGAGGTGGTCAATAATCCGAGCTAACCCATGCCACTAGGTTAGTCATAATTGTTATGACTAATGCCAAGTCTAGTTTAATGAGACCTGAATCAATTCTCCCTAAGAAAAGATTAAGTCTGAGGTCTTCCACCATTGTAGATGTGCGGGCCCTTCCCGGGGTTGATTGTTCTCGGCTGGATACAGTGGCTCAGTTGCACCGGAAAAGACGCAACCATGTCTATTAGGCATTGGATGCTATGGGCTGGAGGATGAGTTGGGCTCAATATTTCGGATACGGTGAGAGACTCAATTAGGAACCCAGTCTATGCAAATGGTGGGTCTGACTTAACTAAGGAGTGGATCAATATTCCGGATACGGTGAGATTCATGAATTAGAGACCAAGTTTGGGTGCACCATGATTAGAGAATCATTGAACAAGAGTTGTTCACTCATTGGCTAACCCATCACCAATAACTGTTAGGTGAGGTGATGAGTCAGTTGGTGAGACCGCACCACCCACTAGAAATCATTCAATCGCGGAGATTTTCGCATCTCTACAGAGGGAGTGTAGGGATCCGAGAAAATAGTGGGAGCTAATTTGTTTAAAAATAAAATTCCTAAACAAATTGGTCAAGTCAAAATTACAGTATCTAACTAGAATCTTTGACTCTCTACAGGAAAATGTCTGCGTCCAACCCATTGGCACGTATCCTGGACACACATAGACTGACTGGACCCAATTATAAAGATTGGCTCAGGAACTACAAAATTGTTTTGGGTTCGAGAAGTTAACCACATGTTTTGGACCAGGACCCTCCCACCTTACCAGCCCGTCCATCCTGTTGAACAGAGAGCGTCTCTGGAAAAAATGGATTGACGAAGATAATAAGGCCAGATATTACATGTTGGGCTCGATGTCTGATGAGCTCCAGCGCCAACATGAAGATATCGGGACTGCTCGCCAAATGTTGGCTCACCTACAGGAGATGTTTGGTGAACAGAGTCGCGCAGCCAAATATCAAGTCACGAAATGACTTTTTAAGGCTAAGATGCGTGATGGGCAGTCAGTCCAAGATCACTGTCTGACAATGATCAAGGACATGGAAGAGCTTGAGAAGCTCGGTGTGAAGTTGGACTTGGACCTGCAGAACGATATTATTCTGCAATCCTTGACTGATGCATATGGGCAATTCATCATGAATTACCACATGCATAAACTTCAAAATTCCTTGGCCGAAGTTAATGAATATGCTGGTTACCGCTGAGCTTTCTATGAAAGGTTCTAAAGGCTCAGTTCTTGCTATGGAACGGACTTCTTCCAAAAGAAAGTCTTATGGAAAGAAAAAGAAGTCTGTGAAAAAGCAAAAGGTGGAAGGATCAAAGAAGAAGAAGGCAGAATCGAAGAAAAAGGCCGATGGCAAAGGAAAGTGTTTCCATTGCAACAGCGACGGCCATTGGAAGCGGAACTGCCCTACTTACCTGGCCACCCTGAAGAACAAGAAGGAAGGTCCTTCTGGAGGTATGCTCGTTATTGAGTCTAACCTTACGGTTTCTTCTGCATCCAGTTGGGTGCTTGACTCTGGTTCTAGTGCTCATCTGTGCACTTCTATGCAGGGTCTTGAGGATAGCAGGAGGCTGAGGGATGGAGACATGATCCTACGCATCGGTAATGGAGCAAGAGTTGCTGCAGTAGCCGTGGGAACATACCCTCTTCGATTACCATCTGGTTTAGACTTAGTTTTGAAAGACTGTTATTATGTGCCTGCAGCTAGCAGGAATTTGATTTCTGTTTCATGCTTAGCACAAGAAGGTTATGTGATCACCTTCTTTAAGGACCATTGTAACATTCTTTATGAAAGAAATAAAATTGCAAATGGTTTCCTTATTAATGGTCTTTATCAGCTACATATTGATGTACCTATTTTAACTATCGAGCAAAACGTGAATGCCAAACGACCTAGGGATAGTCCAAACGACAGATATCTATGGCACCTGAGATTAGGTCATATAGCAGAAGATAGGATCAACAAATTGGAGAAAAATGGGCTATTGAGTCCATTGACTTTTGAGTCATATCCAACTTGTGAATCTTGTCTTCAAGGCAAAATGACTAAACTCCCTTTTGTTGGACATGGGGAGAGGGCCACAGATCTCCTTGCCCTAGTACATACTGATGTGTGCGGCCCATTTGATGTGCCGGCTAGAGGCAATTTTGTCTACTTCATTACCTTTACCGATGATCTGTCTAGGTATGGGTATGTGTATCTTATGAGACACAAGTCTGAAGCTTTTGAAAAGTTCAAAGAATTCAGACATGAAGTAGAAAAACAAACTGGAAAAACCCATTAAGGTTCTTCGATCAGATCGAGGAGGTGAATACCTTAGCCGGGAATTCCTAGACTATCTTCAAGGAAAATGGCATAGTCTCTCAATGGACTCCACCAGGAACACCTCAACTCAACGGGGTTTCAGAACGGAGAAATCGGACTCTATTGGATATGGTTCGATCCATGATGAGCTTCACAGACCTCCCTGATTTTCTTTGGGGACATTCATTGTTAACTTCAATTTATCTACTGAATAGGGTTCCCTCTAAAACCGTTCCTACCACACCGTATGAGATATGGCACGGTAAGAAACCAAGTCTGAGTCATCTCAGAATTTGGGGTTGTCCGGCTCATGTCAAAAGACAACAAGCGGACAAGTTAGAGTTTAGGTCCTTTCAGAGCTCGATTCATAGGATATCCTAAAGAGTCATTAGGATACTATTTCTACATTCCAGAAGACCACAATGTGATTGTGAGTCGACATGCCATCTTTCTTGAAAAATAGTTTATTCAAGATAGCGGCATTGGAAAGCAGATTAAGCTTGATGAGAAAGTCTCACAAGTACAGAACGAGCTAAGGACCAATTGGAACCAAATCAGGTTGAGCCAATAGAACACTACCTCCTCCACCTCGTAGATCGGAAAGAGTTTTCCCGTCCCCCTGAAAGATACTTAGGTATTATTTCAGAGGAAGTAGAGGAAATGTTCCTCATAGGTAATGGTGCTCATGGTGATGATCCCAAAACCTACAACGAGGCGATATCAGATATCGACTCCGAGAAATGGCTAGAGGCAATGCAGTCAGAAATTGACTCGATGCACTCAAACCAAGTCTGGACCTTGGTAGATCCACCAGAAGGTATAGTACCTATTGGGTGTAAATGGATCTTCAAGAGAAAGATTGGTGCAGATGGGAATGTGGAGACATTCAAGGCTAGACTAGTGGCAAAAGGTTATAGTCAACGCGAAGGCATTGACTATCAGGATACCTTTTCCCCAGTAGCTATGCTAAAATCCATCCGCACATTGCTTGCCGTTGCAGCCTATTTCGATTATGAAATATGGCAAATGGACGTGAAAACGGCATTCCTAAATGGATATCTTGAGGAAGATATCTATATGGAACAGCCGCTAGGTTTCACATCCAGTGATACTGATCACAAGGTTTGCAAGCTGCAAAGGTCCATATATGGACTTAAGCAAGCATCTCGGAGCTGGAACACTCATTTCAATGATGTGATCAAAAAGTTTGGTTTCATCAAAAATGAAGAGGAACCATGTGTTTTCAAAAGGGTCAGTGGGAGCGCTGTTGTCTTCCTCGTATTGTACGTGGATGACATCCTCCTTATTGGGAATGATATTCCCATGTTGACATCAGTCAAGATGTGGTTGTCCAAGGAATTCTCCATGAAAGACCTAGGTGAAGCATCCTTTATTCTAGGAATTAAGGTCTATAGGGATAGACCGAATAGGATGCTAGGACTTTCACAGAAGATGTACATAGAGGAAGTACTAAAGAGGTTTAGTATGGAAAACTCTAAGAGGGGATTAATACCCTTCAGACATGGTATTCATCTTTCCAAGAAGATGTGCCCCAGCACACCTGAGGAAATAGAACGCATGAGCAAGATCCCTTATGCTTCTGCAATAGGGAGCCTCATGTATGCCATGCTATGTACACGACCTGATATAGCCCATGCTGTGAGTGTCACAAGCAGATATCAGTCAAATCCAGGTGAAGAACACTGGACTTCTGTGAAATGTATCCTTAAGTACTTGAGAAGAACTAAGGATATGATGTTGGTCTTTGGTAATGGAGAACTCCAAGTTCCAGGGATACACAGACTCGGATTTCATGTCCGATATAGATGATCGAAAGTCGACATCTGGAAGTCTGTTTGTGTGCAATGGTGGAGCTGTCAGCTGGAAGAGTTCCAAGCAAACTGTGATAGCAGATTCCACCATGGAAGCAGAATATATCGCTGCATCAGAGGCTGCAAAGGAAGCATTCTGGTACAAGAAGTTTGCTGCAGAAATTGGAGTAATGCCATCAGATGCCATTCCTCTTTACTGCGACAACAATGGCGCCATAGCCCTTGCTAAGGAGCCGAGGTCTCACCAGAAATCCAAGCACATTGAGCGGCGATATCATCTCATCCGCGATTACCTTGAGAAAGGTTACGTTGAGGTCAAGAGAGTCAACTCCGCAGATAATGTGGCAGACCCACTTACAAAGCCGTTGGGCCAGCAGAAGATCGAAGCCCACCTTGAGAAGATGGGACTTAGACTTGTAGCCAATTGGCTTTAGGACAAGTGGGAGATTGTTAGATATATGTGCCCTAGAAGCCAGAATTGGCTGACACTTGTAATACACTTCTAGGGGCAAAATTGTAATTTTGACTATAATCAATAAAATGGGTTATTTTCTATCACATATGTGTATTTAGTGTCTGTGATACATCCTTTGAGTTAATGGTAATGATAATTCATATTTTCAAGAGTTGAAAATTTAAGACATGAATAATCATTATTAACTCATAAACATGCTCCCGACCATAGGATCATCACGAGGATGGTGATTGATCCGGAAGGTTGGTGTACGATCGCTTCTCTTTAGTAGATGAGTCTTGAGTCTACGGTGTGGAGACACCGGAGCGAGAGTACAGGTACTCGTTAGAGAACGAGGGCACTGAGCGTGACCACCTCGAGTAGTCATTAGGGAGTCTACCTTCTCGTCAATGACTGACTCGATGCTGCAGTAGTGTGTCTGGTTCTTTGACCTGAGATGCATCGGCAGTTCACCTTGAGGGTGTTATAGTTTGACTACACCATTACTCGGATCTCCTAGCCATATGGAACCCTGAGGTGTATGTTGGCTATAGCATGTTCATTGTAGGAACTGGATTGCATCAAGATGGGAATCTATCTACCTCGGTGGTAGAGGAGCAGCCCTATGATAATCATGAGAGAATCAAGTCCTGAAGCCCATGGCCATGGCAGAGTGAAATAATAGAAAGAGTTTCTATTTAGGATTTTCACATTGGACTCGAATCGAATGATTACATCATATGACAGAGACTAGGGTTTGACGAGTTTACCTTAACCCTAATCTGATCGGGGCTCAAGATAGAAGAACTTAATCACACAGGTAGCTGCACCAAGAGGTTCGCATTCAGCTCTGATGGGTTGCCACCATATACTGCTAGGTGTCACTGGTGGATTTTGGGAGCAATTAGAATGATTTAGATGATCGATCATTCTAGCTGTTCGAATCAGAAGAGTTCTGATCCATCGAAAGGAGTTTCGATGATGTCGATGATAGAGATCATGACATATCCCATTACCATACAGAACTGAACCTAACTGGGTCACACAAACAAGGGTTTGAATCTGGTGATCATCAATTGAACTGATCTAGTTCAATTGATCTGAATGAGATTCAATTAGGTTCAAGGAAATCGTGCTAGCACTCGATTGAACCTAACGTTCTTCTTTTACTATCATAAATAAGTTGTCCTGACTGAGCCAAAGGAGTTTGTGCTCAATCAGAGGCCTTCATATGGTCTAACTGGAGGTTGTCCAAGTTAGAGAAGGTTGTCTTATTTTATAAGACATGACCTGCCATTTTTGGTCACCTGCCATTTTTGGTTCCTTTGACTTTGGTCAAAAGTTGACCTTTGACTGGTCAAATGTTGACCATAGACACTTTGACTTTTGTCCACGTGTCATGCACCTATTGGAGAACTGGTGGGGGCCTGTCCCCCTGCCAGAACCTGGCAAGGAGGAGGGCGCACGCCACCCTAGGCGTGCGCCCAAGTTGGAGGCGCCTTGGAGTCCTTGTTGGACAAGGACTCCACCTCCCTTTTGGATTCCAATCAGAGTTCTACTAAGAATCCAGTTTGACTGGTCTTAGGCGCCCTCTAAGGAGGAATCCAGGGGTCTCTATTCCAACCAATCAGATTTAGATCTGATTTCACAAAGGGTTGTGATTGGTTGGGAGGAAGAGGAGTTGGATCACGCTTAGTCTATAAAAGAGACCCTGCGCCCAACTCAGATTCTAATCCAATTCAATAGAGATTTCCCACGCCCCAAGGCTGCCTCTCCCCTCTTCCTCCATGCCTAAACTTCTCCTCCTTCTCCTCTCCACATCCAAAAAGGTTTTGGATTTTGGTTGGTGCGTTCCAGATCAAAAGAAAGGCGATCAAAAGAAGAAGGCTGCACTGCTGCAAAGGACGACTGCTGATCTTCAAAAGGAGTTTTGAAGATCCTCCAGATCAGATCCAGATCTGATTTTTGGAGACGTGATAGAGAAGAAGAGGATCTCTAGATCCAACCCGAGTGGATACCGGTAGAGGCCAGGCGCTTGCGTGGCTAGATCCAGAACCTTCCGCTGCAATCAGGATCATCTACAGGGTAATAGGATTACCCAAATCAGGTAAATTAAATTTGATTTAATTTATCTTATTTTATTTTATTTATTAAAATAATAAGAATCAGATCTGAAACATATCAAGATCTGATTGGGATCAAGAGAAAAATTTTTGAAATATATCTCTTGATCTGATCAGATCTGGACAAACCTGGACCGGAAAATTAGGATTTTCCTTCACGAACTCCATCCAGACTTCTCCATCAGTCGGACTCCTTTTGGACTTCTCCATCAGTCGACCTCCTCGTAGACTTCTCGTTCGACTGACTTCTCTGTTAGTCGAACTCCTTCTGGACTTCTCCTTTCATTAAATTTATCTAGGAGCCAAAATCCTTCTAGACTTCTCCTTCAATCAAATTCCTCCAGGAGTTGAACTCCTTCCGGACTTCTTCTTCAGTTGGATTTCTCCAAGAGCCAAACTCCTTCTGGATTTCTCCTTCAGTTAGATTTCTCTAGTGGATTACTTCCAGATTTTAGCTAGCATTCCTTCCGAATGATCCCCTCTACCCATATTTCTTTTAGGAGTCCGAACTCCTCTGGATTTGATATATATCAAAGTTCTTCATCAACAAACGTCTGCATTCTCCGAACTTCGACTATTAAATCTCGATGAATGGATACATCACGATAGATGACACCTCTCTCTCCATAGCAAACTCCATGCGATCCCAAGCGATCCACTATCGGACGGTTATGGCATCACTATCAGTCTGCTACAAGCGACACCTCTTCCTCTCCATAACAAAATCCCATGCGGCCTCAAGTTGCCCACTATCGGATGGTTATGGCTATCACTATCAGTCTGCTATAGGCTCCATCTATAAAAAGGGATCCTTCAGATATGTTTTCTCTAAGCTTTCTTCTCCTTTCTGAAACTCTACTAAATTCTTTCCTAAGCACTCCATTCCTGTTGGCCAGAGGAGCTGACTTGATCATCAAAGGGTCCTATCGGAGCCAGCACCATCGACTCTGGGTAAGACTTTATTTTGTAGGTCACCATCGGTGACCTCTTCTTCCTCAACTCCAGCTCAATTCGGTGTGTGGTGACCTCTTCTTCCTCAACTCTAGCTCGATCTGATATCGACCAGATTCTGCACCAACAGGATTGGCGCTAGAAAAATGATCTCTATTTTTGAGGTACCCTTACTCTTAAAGGAGTGCTCAGTCGATCCTGTGGATCTTCTTCTTCAAAGTTCATCTTCATCCTCTCTCTCAATCCTAAGAAATGCTTTCGAAGAAGGCGACTACCCAGAGATCTACTGCTTCTGCCATCAAATTTGAGTTAGATCCATCCATTCCTACTCCATCGCCAGCGCTTCAACCTCCTCCTCCACCAGCAGCCATGGTAGATCCAGAGCAGTTTGACCTACTAATGTAGTGGGTTTAGGACCTCGCTAAAATGGTGCAGGCCATGCGGCAACCTTCGATGGTGGTTATATCAGAAAATCTGCTATCGGGATGTCAGAAATCGACTCCAAGAAGGAGCACTTGGGCTAGCATACCTATCGCCCCTGAAAAGAAAAAATAGAGAGCAGAGGATTCTTGTTCGGATCATGATTCTTCTCTAAAAGAGATCTTCTCCATCTATAGTTGGAAGCCTTCCAAAGTCTGCAATCGAGATGACACGCTCGATCGAAAACTACGAGAGATGGACCGACGGATTGAGAAACTTCTTCATGTCGCCCCGGCTCATCATGACGACGTCTGCACCGATCTCCTTTTTTCTCTTTGAATTATACAAGAGCCCATTCCATCGAACTTCAAGCTTTCCCAATTTAAAAGCTACGATGAAACCTCTGAATTGGTTGATCACCTGAAGACCTTCCGAACCATGATGCTGCTCCATGGCGCATGATGCATGCTAATCTATAGCTATGGCAAGTGCACCAATCGATCAAATAATAAAGTGAATGAGTAGAGTATCATCCCCAGAGGATTGGAAAATAAGTACTGAAAAGCTCTTTCCTATGCTTTATTTAGAAGATTGATTTATAAGAATAAGAAATTAAAGAACAAAATAAAGAAATAATTAAAAATTTTTAGGAAATAGAGAGAGTGTAATTATTAGAATTTTAAACTTAAGAGCAATGGATTATTAAAACAATCGGTTCACCAACTCAGTCAGTACAATATTCAGGTAATTAGATTAATTTTATTTCATGTGACGGTAGAGTCTCCTAATTTATTCACTACCCTTTGGTCCAGGCAAAGCAAAACTATCAATATTTATTAATTACCCTTAGGTCCAGGTGTAATTTAAATAAATATTAATGCATTAAGTTTTATGAAATCTCTAATTAAAATATACTGCATCCAAAGCGCACTAAAATTTCTGCATGCATATGAATTCTAATTTGATTCATAATACAAGGTATATAATCAAAAAGCAATAACATAGATATACTTGATCCGTAACATGTATGTTCATCAGATCAATTAGAAGATGGTCAGTAATCTAAAAGCATTAAGATTAGATTTATATACTCTTCATGAATAAAATTTAAAATTAAAAATAAATCATACTGAATATTGCATCAAAAGAGTGGCTATACCTTAGCCTTAGTAAAAAAAAATTAGTTCATGATAATAAGTTCAAAAATAGCAAATAAAATAAAAAGCATAAAGAAATTAGACTATTTAATTCCTGAAATTGATTGTCCGTCGCTCTTGGTGTAGAGAATTTGGTGAAGAAGAAGAAGCTCCTTGATCATTGTTCTGATTATCGAAAGAAAAAAATTAAAAACCCTTTCCTTTCTCTAAAAAATCTCTCTTCTCTTTCTACCTCTCTCCTCTCTTTCTCTTCTTTTTCTTTTTCTTTTTTTTACTGTCTCTCACTCTCCCTTCTTTACTTTTTTTTTTTTATTTCTCTCATTCTTCCTTTTTTTTTCTTTGGCAACAGCAAACTTTATAGGCTCAGAGATGGATTTTCTCCCAAATTCCTTTGAAAATTAGGTTTAAAACTCTCAAAACAACTCAAATTAGGACCTTGGATGATTCTGACCGTTAGATGTTGATCAAATGGTCCAAAAATTGCTTAAAAATCCTTTAAAATTTTTCAACTCAAGTCAGAATTCATAGCAGCCATTGGATCAATTGTTGGATTGAATCTGGGCTGTTAGATAGCGCACAGGAAAGCTTCTGATCTTTAGTTTTAAAGTCGGAATGGATCTCAATCGTTGGATCTCGACCGAAAGCTGTGGATGCCGTTAGTTAGTGCATGCATGTCGACCGTTTGATCAAATCTTAGTGAAAGGCACCCATTGGATCAGACAAAAATTTTAAACTACCCTTTGTAGACCATGCGCGAGCCCAGTATTGCATGGATTGCTGCATTCTTCAGTCAATCGGAGCGTGCTTCTCCATGTGAAATCCTCGAAATGCCCTTAAATTGGTCCACCGTGCGTTGCAAAAAATACTGACGTCAGCCTAGCGTCAGCGCTGTGTCAGCAGTTCGGTCTGCTGGTGCGATCGGATCGGGCGGTCTACTGAGCCAATTTTTCTGAACCGATTTGAACTAGATCGATTTTTTTTTTTTGAAATTCAATTTCGGGCTCCTTTGAAGTTTGTTTTGCCTAAAATTTATTTCATCTGAACCAAAAAAATAAGATCTTCAAATTGATGGCCTTCTTTCCTGCATAAGATTAATAAAAGTATCAATTTTTAAAAAAATAGATTAATTTAATATTTTTATTAGTATATTTTTACCACTTATCATACTTCCCAACTTAGTCATTGCTAGTCCCTTAGTAATGTTTTATTTAATATCATGTTTCAATAAGATTATCCATCATAAAGATAAAATCTAGGACTAAAGGTCAAAAAGTTTAGAAAATACTGCTAATTAAGCATTGAGTTTTAGAAGCAAATTTTTCAGTCAATACAATTAAAAACTTTCTTAGAGTACATCAAAGATCTATAGCACTTATGTTGGTGATGACTAACTTTAGCATTTCAGTGTTAGATTAAAAGAACAAAAGTATTCTCTCTTATCACCTATTTTGATCAATTTTCTATATATTCTCAATTTTATACTCATGAATTAAGGTAGCTTTCACACTGCCCCTCCCATTTTTTTTTTGCTGTGCTGAGCATCCTGGCCTTTTCTTCACCATTTTACATGAATTTTCACACTTGACCTAGGTGCAGAGACCCAGTTACTAGGTTTTGGGCAATCCACATATACTCTATCTTTTGCACTTTATTTTTAGGCAGGTAGCTCTTTTCTTAAATTCAAGTTTTTTTTATTAGAATGTATGTTAATTACCAATTTTCAATGATAATTGAATCCTCAGTTGGCCTTATAATCAATACCTACTTTGCCTTGTTAGTGTGCATGTGCAATTAGAAGTGCTAATAGTCTTTTAATGACCTAAGTAGGCTGCTAAAAGTTGATCAACTAATCTACTTCTTTAACTCATTACATTCATTAGCAAATAATTCTATCTTTTATCACTTGTTCAGTCTATCTTGCTCAAGATTTTCTTCTTGACACACAGTTATTTATTTTTTTTTATTTTTTTTAATTTTATTCTCTAACTTATTCTACATTGTCTTAAAGGAGAAAGAAAAATAAAGGGTGCAATAAAGGATATGAAGGAATACACTTGATTTGGTTCAGTCTGGTTCTTTGGAACTTTGAAATTTTGCTTGAGCTCTCATTGATTTTTTTCTGCAAAATTGAAAATACACACCAAAGCAGTAAAAGAGCAACCACAAATTACTGAAAAATAAAAGAAAAATGATCAAAACTAAAAAGAAAAGAAACAACCTATCTAGTAGTTCTGATTTATAGTCTTCAGCTTGACTTTCTTTGAGTTCTAAAGTGGATCAATCTGGTGCCACTTCAATTGAAATACTTTCATGTTTGGTCAATCCCTCTTTCAATTGGACATTGCTAGCTTTTATAGTCTCAAATCTATTTTCTATAGAATTCTCATATACTGAATTATCAATAATATCAATTAGAAAATAAGTTTGATTATCATCAGGATGTTTAGTATCTTTGAAAATATTAAAAGTAACTTGTTCATCTTGGACTCTAAGAATTAATTTTTCTTGTTGAACATCTATTAAAGCTCCTCCAGTAGCTAAAAAGGGTCTCCCTAAAATAAGGGGTACATCATAATCTTCTTTCATATCAAGAACAATAAAATCAATAGGAAAAATAAACTTGTTTACCTTTACCAAGACATCCTCCACTATACCTCTTGGATATTTAATGGATCTGTTCGGCTAATTGAAGAGTAATAGTGGTAGGCTTTCGGTTCTCCTAGACCCAGCTTCCTGAAAATAGAAAAAAGCATGAGATTAATGCTTGCTCCTAAATCACATAAAACTTTATCAAAACTACAATCACCAATAATGCAAGGGATAGTAAAACTCCCTGGATCTTTTAGCTTCTGTGGTAATTTATTTTGAAGTATTGCTGAGCATTCTTCATTCAAATTTATTCTCTCATGCTCCTTCAGCTTTTTCTTATTTGTTAGGATTTCTTTGAGAAACTTGGCATACCTGGGCATTTGAGTGATAGCATCTACAAAAGGAATATTAATATGTAAATTCTTTAATATTTTAAAAAAATTAGAAAATTTCTTATCTGGATGCTATATTTGTCTCTCTGGGAATGGTAGTGGCGGCATGCAGGGCTTCACATTTGGGTCTGCAAACTGTATACCTGGAGACCATCCATCTGCTGATTATTTTGGTGACTGACAAATTTTAGTTGATGGTTTCTTATTTATAATTGGCTCTTCAGTCTCTTTCTTCTGATGTGGCTCCTCCAGCTTTGTACCACTTCTTAAAATGATAGCATTGACTTGCTCCCTTGGATTGGTCTCCATGTTGCTAGGCAAGGATCCTTGAGGTCTCTCGAAGATTATCTTAGCCATTTGACCTATTTGCATCTCCAAGTTTCGAATTGCTGCTGCTTGGTCATGTCTAAATTTAGCTTCTAAATTTTTTATAGTTGCTTCTTGGTTTTGCATGAATTTGACCATCCACTTTTCCATGTTGGACTTCTTTTCAGGTACTTGGAACCTCGGGGGTGGCTTTTGTGCTACATTTTGATTACTCCATGAGAAATTTGGGTGCTGCCTCCATCCTTAATTATTTCTGTTGGAGTAGGGATTATTTTATTGCAGCCAAAAAAAATTATCAACATAATTAGCTGTATCAGTTGCTTTAGAAAAATGATTACCTATCTGGCAATTGCTCGTATCGTGTTCTCCTCCCCACAGGTCATAGGTGATTCTCTGAATATGCATAGCTGTTCTGTTCAAGTTGTTGACTTCGGCTCTAAGGGCTATAATTTTAGCTAATAAAGTTGGCACACAATCTACTCCCTGCACAGTTGCTAGTCTTTTTGGCATCATGCATTCTGTCTGCCACTGATAGCTATTTGATGCTATCTCATCGATCAGATCGAAGGCTTCTTCCTCCATTTTTTGGTTAATGGTTCCTCCTGCTGCTGCATCAATCATAGAATGATTAATAGAAGATAAACCATTATAGAAAGTTTGTACCTGAAGCCATACGGATAGTTGATGATGTGGACATCTCCTCAGCAATTTCTTGAAATGCTCCCAAGCCTCATATAGTGTCTCCATGTCCATCTGCATAAAAGAAATGATATCGTTGCACATCTTGGCAGTCTTGGAAGGTGGAAAGTACTTGGCTAAGAATTTTTGGGCTAGGACATCCCAAGTTGTGATAGAACCTGTAGGAAAGAGAATGAAGCCAACTTTTAGCTTTGTCCCGTAAAGAGAAAGAAAATAACCTTAATCTAATAGCATCATCCGACACCCCATTAATTTTAAAAGTATCACAAAGTTCAAGAAAGTTAGAAATATGGGCATTCGGATCATCATGCACATGTCCACTGAATTGGATAGTTGATTGAATCATCTGGATCATTGCCGATTTTATTTCAAAGTTGTTTGCTCGCACTGGCAGTCTCCTGATGCTCGAAGCTGCATCGGCTATAGATGGTGTGATGTAATCATTTAATGGATGATGTACTGGTCGAATAGCTTCATGCTGTCCTTCGATCGCCATATCCAATCCTAGATTGATGTCGTTAGGATCTTCAGCTGCCATGTTTCTTTCTTATTGTAGTCTTCTAATGGTCCTTTCAATTTTCTGGATCTAAAGGTAGTAAGTTACTATGTCCAGTACGTGTCATGCACTGAAATTTTTTTTTAAAAAAAATAATAATAATTAAAAATAAAATTCTAAAGTAAAGCTAGGATCAAAATTTTAATATTATTTTAGACACAATCCCCGACAATGGTGCCAAAAACTTGATGCATGCTAATCTATAGCTATGGCAAGTGCACCAGTCGATCAAGTAATAAAGTGAATGAGTAGAGTATCATCCCTAGAGGATTGGAAAATAAGTACTGAAAAGCTCTTTCCTATGCTTTATTTAGAAGACCGATTTATGAGAATAAGAAATTAAAGAACAAAATAAAGAAATGTTTAAAAATTTTAAGTAAATAGAGAGAGTGTAATTATTAGGGTTTTAAAGTTAAGAGCAATGGGTTACTAAGGCAATCGATTCACCAACTCAGTCAATACAATATTCAGGTTATTAGATTAATTTTATTTCATGTGACGGTGGAGTCTCCTAATTTATTCACTATCCTTTGGTCCAAGCATAGCAAAACTATCAATATTTATTAATTACCCTTTGGTCCAAGTGTAATTTAAATAAATATTAATACATTAAGTTTTGTGAAATCCTCTAGTTAAAATATGTTGCATCCAAAGTGCACTAAAATTCCCACATGCCTATGATTCTAATTTGATTCATAATACAAGGTATATAATCAAGAAGCAATAACATAGATGTACTTGGTCCGTAACATCTATATTCATCAGATCAATTAGAAGATGGCCAGTAATCTAAAAGCATTAAGATTAGATTTATATACTTCTCATGAATAAAATTTAAAATTAAAAATAAATCATACTGAATATTGCATCAAAAGAGTGGCTACACCTTAGCCTTAGTAAAAAAAAATTTAGTTCATGATAACAAGTTCAAAAATAATAAATAAAATAAAAAGCATAAAAAAATTAGACTATTTAATTATTGAAATTGATTGTCCGTCGCTCTTGGTGTGGAGAACTTGGTGAAGAAGAAGAAGCTCCTTGATCACTGTTCTAATTGTCGGAAGAGACAAAATTAAAAACCTTTTCCTTTCTCTCAAAAATCTCTCTTCTCTTTCTACCTCTCTCCTCTCTTTCTCTTCTTTCTCTTTTTCTATTTTTTTACTATCTCTCACTCTCCCTTCTTTTCTTTTTTTTTAATTTCTCTCACTCTTCCTTTTTTTTCTTTGGCAACAACAGACTTTATAGGTTCAGAGATGGATTTTCCTCCAAAATTCTTTGAAAATTAGGTTTAAAACTCTCAAAATAATTAAAATTAGGATCCTGAATGATTCTGACCGTTGGATGTTGATCAAATGGTCCAAAAATTGCTTAAAAACCCTTTAAAATTTCTTAGATCAAGTCGAAATTCATAGTAGTTGTCGGATCAATCATTGGATTGAATATGGGTCGTCAGATCATGCATAGGAAAGCTTCTAATCTTTACTTTTAAAGTCGGGATGAATCTCAGCTGTAGGATCTCGATCGGGAGCTGCAGATGCTGTTCATCAGTATATGCATTTCGACTGTCCGATCAAATCTCAGTGAAAGGCATCCGTCGAATTAGATAAACTTTCCAAATTGCCCTTTGTAGACCATGCGCGAGCCCGGTGTTGCGTGGACCGCCGCATTCTTCAGCTAATCGGAGCATGCTTGTCCATGTGAAATCCCCAAAATGCCCTTAAATTGGTCCACCGTGCACTGCAAAAAATGCTGACTCAGCCTAGCATCAACGCTGCATTAGCGGTTCAATCTACTGGGTGCTGTCGGATCGGACGGTCTGCTGAGCCAATTTTTCTAAACCAGTTTGAACTGGACTAATTTTTTTTTTTTGAAATTCAATTTCGGACTCATTTGAAGTTTGTTTTGTCTGAAATTTATTTCATCTAAATCAAAAAAATAAGATCTTCATATTGGTGGTCTTTTTTCCTACATAAGATTAATAAAAATATCAATTTCTAAAGAAATAGATTAATTTATTTTATAATTTAATACTTTTATTAGTATATTTTTACCACTTATCAACGTACGAGATGCCATCTTATGTCGAGCTTTTCCATCTATCTTAAAGGGAGCAGCAAAAAATTGGTAGTCGATGTTGAAACTGGGTGTGATCTTCTTCTTTGACAAAATGAGCCATCAGTTTATGGCTCATTTTGTTAGATGAATATCAAGCAAAAGGAGGGAGAATCGATCCGGACTTATGTCATCCGATTTAATACTACTGCATTAGAGATCCGAAACCTGGATCAGTCTATTGTAATGGCTGCACTCAATGGTGGCCTTCAGAAGAATGATTTGTTGTTCTTTCTGAAGAAGAAGTACCTCAAAAATTTTATCAATCTGCTAGCTCGGGCTTAAGGATATATCCGTGCGAAAGAAGCCTTCAGATTGAAGGATGAGGAAGCCATAGAAGAGTGACGGATGGGTGTGTCTAATAGACCCACCGCTGATAGAGAGCCGAATGAAGTTCGGCCATGCTCACGGACTCCCCCCGAAGGCAAGCGAGCCCAAACTCCTCTTCGAGCTCGTCATCAAAGAAGCCCCAACAGATGGGCGTGAAGAAGTTCTCCTCTCAGAAAGTTTCACAACTATACCCTCCTTAATGCTTCTAAAATTCAAGTTCTGTTGGAAATTAAGAATCAACTACCAAGACCAGAAGAATTATGATCTCTTGCACAATCAAAGCAAGTGAAGGAAAAACCCTATTTCCAAGGTCAGGTTCGTTCAGATCTTGATTTGATCAAGAGGAATATTTTAAAAATTTTTCTCTTAGATCCAAATCAGATCTAAGATTCTTCAGATCTAATTTTATCGATCTAATAAAATAAAAATAAAATAAATTAAATTAAATCTAATTTAATTATACCTTATTATTGATAATCTTATTATCCTATGATGATCCTGATGTTTGTTGAGGTTCTGGATGTAGCCATGCAAGCATCTAGCCTCTACCGATATCCACTTAGATAGGATCTGGAGATCTTCTCCTTCTCAATTTGTGCTTCAAAAATCAGATCTGGATCTAATATTGAAATTCTTCAAAATACCTTTTGAAGATCAACTATTGTCTCTTGCAGCAGTGCTATCTTCTTCCTTTCCTATCGCCTTTTTCTTGCTTGAATCGCACTAAACTAGAGCCCAAAACCTCTTGGGCATGGAGAGGAGAGAGAGAAGCAGAGGGTGGCATGGAGATGGAGGGAGAGGGGCTATGTGCCATAGGCAAAGTGTAGAAACTATAAATCCTATGCATAGATAGGATTTATATAGATCCTGTTGTGCCATGTAGTGCCACATCATCCCGATCAATCATGGCTCTTTGTGCAATGAGATCTAAATCTGATGGTGGGATGACATCATCTGATCCAATCAGATTAGAGTTCATCACAAACCTCCTTAGGTGGCATCAAGATTGGTCAAAGAAGAGTCTTTGGCGCCACCCAAGTAGAGAGAATGAAGCAACCTGGAGTCCCATCTATATGGGACTCTAGGCATTATTCACTTTGGGCACATGCCTCCCTAAGCGTGCACCCCCTCCCTTTCTTCTTTTTAGTAGGGGGACAAAGCTCCATCTTCTCTCCTATGGGTGCATGACACATGGGCAGATGTCTAAGTGTCAAAGATTAATGTTTGACCAAAGTCAAAAGACAAGTTTTAGTAGGTGACGAAAAATCGTAGGTGTGTCTCAAATTTATCTTATAAATTAAGACAACCCTTTTCTGATCTGGACAAGCTCTAGTCAGACCAAGTAAAGATTTTTGAGTGAGTCCAAATATATTTGGCTCAGCCGAGACAACTTTTAATGATTGTTGAAGGAGAACATTAGGCTCAATCATGTGCTAGCACGATTTCCTTGAACCTAAATGAATCTTATTCAAATAAATTAAACTGGATTAGTCTAATTGATGATATCTAGATCCAAACCCTTATTGGTGTGACCTAGTTAAGTTCAGTTCCATATGGTAATGGGATATATCATGATCTCTATCATCAACATCATCGAAATATCTTTCGATAGATCAGAATTTTTCTGATTCAAACAACTAGTATGATCGATCATCTAGATCATTCTAATTGCTCCCAAAATCCATCAGTGACACCTAGCAGCATATGGTGGCAATCCATCAAAACTGAAAAGGAACCTCTTGGTGCAGTTATCTTTGTGATTAAGTTTCTCTATCTTGAGCCCCGATCGGATTAGGATTAAGGTGATCTCGTCAAATCTTAATTTCCATCATATGAATTAACCATTTGATTCAAGTCTGATGTGAAAATCCTAGTAGAAACTTTTTTCATTATTTCACTCTACCATGGCCATGGGCTTATGGACTTGATTCTCATGATCATCATAGGGCTGCTCCTCATCTATCGAGGTAGATAGATCCCCTATTGGTGCAATCCAATTCCTACAATGAATATGCTATAGCCAACATACAGCTCAGAATTTCAAATGACTAGGAGATCGAGTTATGGTATAGTCAAACTATAACACCCTCAAGGTGAATTGAGAATGCACCTCAGGTCAAAGAACCAGATACACCACTGTAGCTTCGAGCCAGTCATTGATGAGAAGGTAGACTTCCTCATGACTGCTCGAGGTGGTCATGCTCAGTACCCTCGTTCTCTAGAGAGTATCCGTACTCTCACTTCGACGTCTCTACACCATAGACTCAAGACTCATCTATCCTAAAGAAGCGATCGTATACCAACCTTCCGGATCAATCACCATCGTCATTATGGTCCTACGATCGAGAGTATTTTATGAGTCAATAATGAAAATTCATGTCTTAAATTTTCAACTCTTGAAAATATGAGCTATCATTACCATTAACTCAAGGGATGTATCATAGACATTTTCAAATACACACTATGATAGAAAATAATTTATTTTATTATTTATAATTAAAATTATAATTTGGTTCTTAGATGTGTATTACAAGTGTTAGCCAATTCTGGTTTCTAGGACATACATATCTAATAAACTTTCACTTGACCTAAAGCCAATTGGCTACAAATCTAAGTCCCATCTTCTCAAGGTGGGTTTGGATCTTCTATTGGCCCAACGGCTTTATGAGTGGTTCTACCGCATTGTCTGCAGAGTTGACTCTTTTGACCTCGACATAACCTTTCTCGAGATAATCGTGGATGAGGTGGTATCGCTGCTCGATGTGCTTGGATTTTTGGTGAGACCTCGGCTCCTTAGCAAGAGTTATGGCACCATTATTATCGTAGTGTAGAGGATTGGCATTTGATGGCATCACTCTGATCTCTGTGGTGAATTTCTTATACCAAAATGCCTCCTTCGTAGCTTCTAATGCAGCGATGTATTCTACTTCCATGGTGAAATCTGCTATCGCTGTCTGCTTGGAACTCTTCCAACTGACAGCACCACCATTACACACAAATAGACTCCCAGATGTCAACTTTCGATCATCTATATTAGATATAAAATCTGAGTCTGTATACCTCTGAACTTGGAGTTCTCTATTACCAAAAACCAATAACATATCCTTAGTTTATCTCAAGTACTTAAGGATACATTTCATAGAAGTCCAGTGTTCCTCACCTAGATTCGACTGATATCTGCTTGTGACATTCATAGCATGGGCTATATCAGGCAGTGTACATAACATGGCATACATGAAGCTCCCTATTGCTGAAGCATAAGGGATCTTGCTCGTGTGTTCAATCTCCACTGATGTGTTGGAACATATTTTCTTAGAGAGATGAATGCCATGTCTGAAGAAAACCAATCCCCTCTTGAAGTTTTTCATGCTAAACCTCTTTAGCACTTCCTCTATATACATCTTCTGTGAAAGACCTAGCATCCTATTCGGTCTATCTCTATAGATCTTAATTCCTAGAATGAAGGATGCTTCTCCTAGGTCTTTCATGGAGAATTCTTCAGACAATCACATTTTAACTATGGTCAACATGAGAATATCATTTCTAATAAGGAGGATATCATTCACGTACTGTACGAGGAAGACAATAGCGCTCTCACTGATCTTTCTAAAAATACATGGTTCCTCCTCATTTTTGATGAAACCAAATAATTTGATCACATCATTAAATCGAGTATTCCAACTTCGAGATGTTTGCTTAAGTCCATATATGGATCTTTGCAGCTTACATACTTTGTGATCAGTATCACTGGATGTGAAACCTAGCGATTGTTCCAAAATAGATATCTTCCTCAAGGTATCCATTTAAGAATGCCATTTTCACGTTCATTTGTCATATTTCATAATCGAAATAAGCTGCAATAGCAAGCAATGTGCGGATGAATTTTAACATAGCTACTAGCAAAAAGGTATCCTAATAGTCAATACCTTCGCGCTGACTATAATCTTTTGCCACTAATCTAGCTTTGAATGTCTCTACATTCCCATCTGCATCAATCTTTCTCTTGTAGATCTATTTACACCTAATAGATACTATACCTTCTGATGGATCTACCACGGTCCAGACTTGGTTTGAGTGCATCGAGTCAATTTCTGACTTCATTGTCTCTAACTATTTCTCGGAGTCGATATCTGATATCATTTTATCATAGATTTTGGGATCATCACCATGAACCCCATTACCTACGAGAAATATTTTCTCTACTTCCTCTGAGATAGTATGTAAGTATCTCTCAGGAGGATGGAAAATCCTTTCCAATCTATGAGGTGGAGGAGGTAGTGATTGTATTGGCTCAACCTAATTTGGTTCCATAGGATCCTTAGCTCGTTGCTCTTGTGAGACTTTCTCCTTGAGTTTGATCTGCTTTCCAATGCCGCTATCTTGAATAAATTATTTTTCAAGAAAGATGGCATGCCGACTCACAATCACATTGTGGTCTTCTAGAATATAGAAATAATATTCTAATAACTCTTTAGGATATCCTATAAATCGAGCTTTAAAGGATCTAAAGTCTAACTTGTCCACATGTTGTCTTTTGACATGAGCTGGATAACCCCAAATTCTGAGATGACTCAGACTTGGTTTCTTACCATGCCATATCTCATATGGTATGGTAGGAACAATTTTAGAGAAAACCCTATTCAGTAAATATATTGTAGTTAACAGACTATATTTTAAAAGAAAATTAGAAAGATTTGTGAAGCTCATCATGGATCGAACCATATCTAATAGGGTTCGGTTCCTTCATTTTGAAACCCATTGAGTTGAGTTATTCTTGGTGGAGTCCATTGAGAGACTATGCCATTTTGCTTGAGATAGTCCAAAAATTTCTGACTAAGGATTCACCTTCTCGATCTGATCAAAAAATCTTAATGGATTTTTCAGTTTGGTTTTCTGCTTCATGTCTAAATTTCTTGAACTTTTCAAAAGCTTCATATTTATGTCTCATAAGATATACATACCCATACCTAGATAAATCATCGGTAAAGGTTATAAAGTAGATAAAGTTGCCTCCAGTTAGTATATCAAATGGGTTGCACACATTAGTATGTACTAGGGCTAGTAGATCCGTGGACCTTTCTCCATGTCCCACAAAAGAAAGTTTAGTCATTTTGCCACGAAGACATGATTCACAAATTGGATATGACTCGAAAGTCAATGGACTCAATAGTCCCATTTTCTCTAATTTGTTAATCCTATCTTCTGTTATATGACCTAGCCTCATGTGCCATAGGTACCTATCATTCGGACTATCCCTGGATCATTTTACAGCATTCATATTTTGCTCGATATTAAAAATAGATACGTCAATATGTAACTGATAGAGACCGTTAATGAGGAAACCACTTGAAATTTTATTTCTTTCATAAAGAATATTACAATGGTCCTTAAGAAAACTAATTATATAGCCTTCTTATGCTAAACATGAAATAGAAATCAAATTCCTGCTTGCAGCAGGCACATAATAACATTCCCTAAGTACCAAAACTAAGCCAAATGGTAGTCGAAGAGGGTAGGTTTTCATGACCACAGCAGCAACTCTTGCTCCATTTTCAATGCGTAGGATCATCTCACCATCCCTCAGCCTCTTGCTATCCTCAAGATCCTGTATAGAAGTGCACAAATGAGCACTAAAACTAGAGTCAAGCACCCAACTAGATGCAGAAGAAATCATAAGATTAGATTCAATAACGAGCATACCTCCAGAAGGACCTATCTCCTTCTTATTCTTCAGGGTGGCTAGGTATATAGGGCAGTTCCGCTTTCAGTGGCCATCAGTATTATAATGAAAATACTTTTCTTTGTCAACGACCTTCTTTTTTAGCTCTGTCTTTTTTTTCTTTTCACCTTCCATCTTCTACCTTTTCACAGACTTCTTCTTCGTTCCAAAAGACTTTCTCTTGAAAGAGGTCCATTCCATAGCAAGTACTGAGCCTTTAGAATCTTTCATAGAAAGCTCAGTAGTAACTAGCATGTTCATAAGCTCGATCGGAGTACTCTAAAGTTTATGCATATGGTAGTTCATGATGAATTATCCATACACATCAGTAAAGGATTGCAGAATTATATCATTCTGTAGATCCTGATCTAACTTCACTCTGAGCTTCTCAAGCTCTTCTAAGTCTTTGATCATCATTAGATAATGATCTTGGACTGACTGTCCATCACGCATTTTAGCCTTAAATAGTTATTTACTGATCTGATATTTGGCTGCACGACTCTGTTCACCAAATAACTCTTATAGGTGAGCCAATATTTGGTGGGCAGTCTTGATATCTTCATGTTATTTGTAAAGCTCATCGGACATCGAGCCCAACATGTAGTATTTGACCTTGTTATCTTCATCCGTCCATTTGTCAAGAGATGCTCTCTATTCAGCAGACGGATGGGCTGATAAGATGGGGGGGATTTTGGTCCAATACATGAGTTAACTTCTCAAACTTCAAAATGATTTTAAAGTTTTGGAGCCAATCCTTGTAATTGGGTCTGGTCAGTCTGTGGGTGTCCAGGATACAAGCTAGTGGGTTGATGCAAATATTTTTCTTTTTCTATAGAGAGTCAAGGTTTCTAGTTAGATTTTGTAATTAAGACTTGAATAATTTATTTAGGAGTTTATTTTTTAAATAAATTAGCTCTCACTATTTTTTTGGATCTCTACACTCCCTTTGTAGAGATGCAAAAATCTCCATGATTAATGACTTTTAGTGGGTGGTGCAGTCCCACCAACTGAATTATCACCTTATCTAATAGTTATTAGTGATGGGTTAGCCAATGAGTGAACAACTCTTATTCAATGATTCTCTAATCATGGTGCATCCAAGCTTGATCTCTAATTCATAAATCTCACTATGCTCAGAATATTGATCTACTTCTTAGTTAAATTAGACCTACCATTTGCACAGATTGGATTCCTAATTGCATCTCTCACCGTATTTAGAGTATTGAGCCCAATCCATCCTCCAGCCCATAGCATCCAATGCCTAATAGACATGGTTGCATCTTTCTAGTACAACTGAACCACTATGACCAACCGAGAACAATTAACCTCGAGAAGAGCCAGCACATCTACAATGGTGGAAGACTTTAGACTTAATCTTTTCTTAGGAAGATTTGATTTAGATCTCTTTAAACTTAACTTGACATAGCCATAACCATTATAACTAACCTAATGGCATGGGTTAGCTCGGATTATTAGCCACCTCAGATCAGAACTAAGCCGATAAATATGGCCAGTTAAGTGAGACCAACAGAAGGGATATGCCATTAACTCGATAAGAATGCATTCGAGTCGAGTAGCTTCCATTTAAAAATTAGTCGATCGTATCTACCAAACTTACCTTAGACATCAAATTGTTGAGTCAGAACCAATCAGGTTAGCCTACAATCCAGACTCTAACCACTGAGCCTAATTAGGTCTTAACTTGATCAATCACTCATATGACTCTACCTTGACCCAGACTTAATCCTATTAGGCTGGTCAATTTAAGCACTCTTGATCCCATCTAATCGACTCTTGATTCGATTTGATCAATCGCTAGACCTAATTGAGCTACCCAAGCCCAAACCTAATTTTATGAATATGTCTTAGATCTAAAAATTTTTAATTTTAGATCTAATATATTTTATAATCTTAATTCTTAATTAAGTATAGGGTTCATAAACAAAACATATAAAAAAAATTCTAGGATTTCAGGATCTAGGGTTTTGCAGAAAATAAGTTTTTGATTTTTGATTAAGGACGAATGTGCAGCACCCCTATACATCATAAGAACATCCCATTGAATGGGAGGAGAGGGCCTTTAAATCCTACTTCATTTTTATGATCAGACGGTCAAGAAAAATGTCTTAATCAGAAATATGATAAATCTACAAAATTGGTTAGATCTACATATATATCACATATATAAAATTGATCTAACTTAAAAACATGTTTTGCATACATCTCATATGTCATATCATGTATGTTTTTAGATCTAAATTATCTCATAAACATCTAAAAAATAAAATTTAAATTTGATCATATCAAATTAAATTTATTCAAGATAACTTTGTAGAACTATTCTATAACTAATCTAAACATGCATCTATCATATCTCAAATGAACAAAATTAAATAAATTTATTTTTTAACTTTTAGATCAAATTATAATATTTATAATATTAAAAAATAAAAATAAATAGATCTAAAATTATGATTAATTAAATTAAAATTATGATCATCCCAGACTACACAGAATAATTCTATTCCTAGTCTAGTCATGCATCTCATACATCCTAGATCAAGATTATTTAATTTTCTTAGTTTTTGATTTTAGATCTAATCACATATAATGTGACATCTAAAATCATCTAATTATTAGATCAAAATTATATTAAAATTAGATCTAAATAATTATGGAACCTGGCTCTGATACTAGTTGAAGGAAAAATCCTGTTTCTCGGATGAGGTTCGTTCAGATCTTGATTTGATCAAAAGGGATATTTTAAAAATCCTTTTCTTAGATCCAAATCAAATTTGAGATTCTTCAGATCTAATTTTATCAATCTAATAAAATAAAAATAAAATAAAATAAATTAAATCTAATTTAATTGTACCTTATTATGGGTAATCCTATTATCCTGTGATGATCCTGATGTTTGCCTGAGATTCTGGATATAGCCA
>QRFJ01006871.1:0-38182 GCA_006176705.1 Cocos nucifera
AAATAGGCTACAATAGCAAACAATGTGCAGATGGATTTTAGCATAGCAACTGGTGAAAAGGTATCCTGATAGTCAATGCCTTTGTGTTGACTATAACCTTCTACCACTAAAGTAGCCTTGAATGTCTCCATATTCCCATTTGCACCAATCTTTCTCTTGTAAGATCCATTTACACCTAATAGGTACTATACCTTCTGGTGGATCTACCAAGGTCCAAACTTGGTTTGAGTGCATCGAGTCAATTTCTGACTTCATTGCCTCTAACCATTTCTCGGAGTCGATATCTGATATCGCCTCGTTATAGGTTTTGGGATCATCACCATGAACCCCATTACCTACGAGGAATATTTTCTCTACTTCCTCTGAAATAGTACCTAAGTACCTCTCAGGAGGATGAAAAACTCTTTTCGATCTACGAGATGGAGGAGGTAGTGACTAGATTGGCTTAACCTGATTTGGTTCCATTTGGTCCTTAGCTCGTTGCTCTTGTGAGACTTTCTCATTGAGCTTGATCTGCTTTCCAATGCCGCTATCTTGAATAAACTATTTTTCAAGAAAGATGGCATGTCGACTCACAATCACATTATGATCTTCTAGAATGTAGAAATAATATCCTAATGACTCTTTAGGATATCCTATAAATCGAGCTCTAAAGGACCTAAAGTCTAACTTATCCGCTTGTTGTCTTTTGACATGAGTCGGACAACCCCAAATTCTGAGATGACTCAGACTTGGTTTCTTACCATGCCATATCTCATACGGTGTGGTAGGAACGATTTTAGAAGAAATTCTATTCAGTAAGTATATTGTAGTTAACAAACAGTATCCCCAAAAAAAATTAGAAAGGTCTATGAAGCTCATCATGGATCGGACCATATCTAATAGGATCCGGTTCCTCCATTTTGAGACCCCGTTGAGTTGAGGTATTCCTGATGGAGACATTGAGAGACTATGCCATTTTCCTTGAGATAGTCTAGGAATTTCTGACTAAGGTATTTACCTCCTCGATCTGATCGAAGAACCTTAATGGGTTTTCTAATTTGCTTTTCTACTTCATGTCTGAATTCTTTGAACTTTTCAAAGGCTTCAGACTTGTGTCTCACAAGATACACATATCCATACCTAGATAAATCATCAGTAAAGATTATGAAGTAGACAAAGTTGCCTCTAGCCGGCACATCAAATGGGCCGCACACATCTGTATGTACTAGGGCAAGAAAATCTGTGGCCCTTTCCCCATGTCCTATAAAAGGGAGCTTAGTCATTTTGCCATGAAGATAGAATTCACAAATTGGATATGACTCGAAAGTCAACGGACTCAATAGCCTGATTTTCTCCTATTTGTTAACCCTATCTTCTGCTATATGACCTAATCTTAGGTGCCATAGATGCCTATCGTTTGGACTATCCCTAGTTCATTTTGGTTTTATGACATTCACATTTTGCTCAAAATTAAAAATAGATACATCAACATGTAACTGATAAAGACCGTTAATAAGGAAACCACTTGTAATTTTATTTTTTTCATAAAGAATATTATAATGGTCCTTAAGAAAACTAATTACATAGCCTTCTAATGAAAGACAAGAAACAGAAATCAAATTTCTACTTGCTGCAGGCACATAATAATAATCTTTTAATATTAAGTCTAAACCAGATGGTAGTCAAAGAGGGTATGTTCCCATGGCCACGATAGCAACTCTTGCTCCATTTCTGACGCACAGGATCATCTCACCATCTCTTAGCCTCCTGCTATCCTCAAGACCCTGCATGGAAGTGCACAAGTGAGCACTAGAACCAGAGTCAAGCACCCAACTGGATGCAGAAGAAATCATAAGGTTAGACTCAATAACGAGCATACCTTCAGAAGGACCTACCTCCTTCTTCTTTAGAGTGGCCAGGTAAGTAGGGCAGTTCCACTTCCAGTGGCCGTCATTATTGCAATGAAAATACTTTCCTTTGTCAGCGGCCTTCTTCTTCAGCTCTGCCTTTTTCTTCTTTCCTCCTTCCACCTTTACTGCTTTTTGCAGACTTCTTCTTCTTTCTAAAAGACTTTTCTCTTGGAAGAAGTCCATTCCATAGCAAGTACTGAGCCTTTAGAACCTTTCATGGAAAGCTCAGCGGTAACCAGCATGTTCATAAGTTCGGCCAAGGAATTTTGAAGTTTATGCATATGGTAGTTCATGATGAACTGCCCATACGCATCAGTCAAGGATTGCAGAATTATATCATTCTGCAGATCCAAGTCCAACCTCACTCTGAGCTTCTCAAGCTCTTCCAAGTCCTTGATCATCATCAGATAATGATCTTGGACTGACTGCCCATCACGCATCTTAGCCTTGAACAGTCGTTTAGTGACTTGATACTTGGCTGCATGAACTCTGTTCACCAAACATCTCCTATAGGTGAGCCAACATTTGGTGAGTAGTCTTGATATCTTCATGTTGGTGCTGAAGTTCATCAGACATCGAGCCCAACATGTAGTATCTGGCCTTATTATCTTCATCTGTCCACTTATCCAGAGATGCTCTCTGCTCAGCGGATGGACGAGCTGGTAAGGTGGGAGGGTCCTGGTCCAATACATGAGTTAACTTCTCAGAACCCAAAATGATTTTGAAGTTTCGAAGCCAATCCTTGTAATTTGGTCCGATCAGTCTATGGGTGTCCAGGATTCGTGCTAGTGGTTGGATGCAGACATTTTTCTATAGAGAGTCAAAGTTTCTAGTTAGATATTGTAATTAAGACTTAACCAATTTATTTAGAGATTTTATTTTTAAATAAATTAGCTTCCACTATTTTCTCGGATCCCTACACTCCCTCTATAGAGATGCAAAAATCTCCATGATTACTGATTTCTAGTGGGTGGTGCAGTCCCACCGACTACTCATCACCTCACCTAACAGTTATTGGTGATGGGTTAGCCAATGAGTGAACAACTCTTGTTCAATGATTCTCTAATCATGATGCACCCAAATCTTGATCTCTAATTCATGAATCTCACCGTGTCCTGAAATATTGATCCACTCCTTAGTTAAGTCAGACCCACCATTTGCATAGATTGGATTCCTAATTGAGTCTCTCACCGTATCCAAAATATTGAGCCCAATCCATCCTCCAGCCTGTAGCATCCAATGCCTAATAGACATGGTTGCATCTTTTCGGTGCAACTGAGCCACTGTAACCAGTCGAGAACAATCAACCCCGAGAAGGGCCCGCACATCTACAATGGTGGAAGACCTTAGACTTAATCTTTTCTTAGGAAGATTTGATTTAGGTCTCATTAAACTAGACTTGACATAGTCATAACCATTATGACTAACCTAGTGGCATGGGTTAGCTCGGATTATTGACCACCTCAGATCAGAACTGAGTCAACAAACATGGCCAGGTAAGTGAGATCGGTGGAAGGGATATGCCATTAACTCGACAAGAATGCATTCGAGTCGAGTAGCTCCCAATTAAAAATCAGTCGGTCGTATCTGCCAAACTTACCTTAGACACCAAATTATTGAGCCAGAACCAATTGGGTTAGCCTACAATCCAGACTCTAACCACTGAGCCTAATTAGGTCTTAGCTTGATCGATCACTCACGTGACTCGATCTTGACCCAGACTTAATCCTATTAGGCTGGTCAATTTAAGCATTGTTGATCCCATCTAACCAACTCTTGATTCGGTTTGATCAACCGCTAGACCTAATTGAGCTACCCAAGCCCGAACCCAATTTTATGAACATGTCTTAGATCTAAAAATTCTTAATTTTAGACCTAATATGTTTCATAATCTTAATTCTTAATTAAGTTTAGGGTTCAAAAATAAAACATGCAAATAAGATCCTAGGGTTTCAGGATCTAGGATTTTGCAAAAAGTAAGTTTTCAATTTCTGATTAAGGACGAATGCACAGCACCCCTATACATCATAAGAACACCCCATCGAATGGGAAGAGAGGATCTTTAAATCCTACTATATTCTTATGATCGAAAGGCCAAGAGGAATGCCTTAATCAGAAATACAACTAATCTATAAAAAACTAATTAGATCTAAGCATATATCTCATATAAGAAAATTGATCTAATTAAAATATATTTTGTATACATCATATCATGCATATTTTTCAGATCTAAATTATCTCATAATTATCTAAAAAATTAAATTTAAATTTGATCTCATCAAATAAAATTTAATCTAGACCCTATTGTAGAACTATTCTATAACTAGTCTAAACATGCAACTATCATATCTCATATGAACAAATTAAATTTAATTTATTTTCTATTTTTAGATCTGATTATAATATTTATAAGATTAAAAAATAGTAAATAAATAGATCTAAAAATTATATTTAATCAAATAAAAATTATGATTATACTAGACTACATATAGAATAATTCTATTCCTAGTCTAGTCATGTATCTCATACATTCTAGATCTAGATTAATTAATTTTAATTTTCTAATTTTTTAATTTTAGATCTAATTATATCTTATGTGATATCTAAAATCACTAATTTATTAGATTAAATTAGATCTAAATAAATTTTATAAGAACCTAGCTCTGATATTAGTTGAAAGGGGAATCCTGATTTCCCAGGATCAGGTTCGTTCAGATCTGATTGGATCGAGAGGCATATTTTAAAAATTTTCTCTTAGATCCTAATTAGATCTAATATTTTTTAGATCTAATTTTATGATCTAATAAATAAAAAATTAAATTAAAATAAATTTAAATTAATTTTACCTTGATATGGATAATCCGATTATCCGTTGATGATCTTACTGATTGCCTGAGGTTCTGGATCTAGCCACGTAAGCGCCTGGCCTTTATCGGTATCCACTTGAGCTGGACCTGAAGATCTTCTTCTTTTTTATCTTGTCTCCAAAAATTAGATCTGGATCTGATTTGGAGGGTCTTCGAAATTCCTTTTGAAGGTCAGCAGTCGTCTCTGCAGCGGTGCTGCCTTCTTCCTTTCTCGTCAGCCTTTTCTTGCCTGAATTGCACTAATTTGAAGCCCAACTATCCTTGGGCATGGAGAGAAGAGAGATAGCCTGAAGATGGCATGGAGAAGTGAGAGGGACAGCCTTGGGGTGTGGCTAGGAGAGAAGTCTCTAAAAAATGGGCGTAGATAGGTCTTTACATATACCCTGCTGCGCCATGCAGTGCCACATCACCTCAGTCAATCACGTTGCTTCATTCAATTAGATATAAATCTGATTGGTGGGATGATATCACCTGATCTAATTAGATGAGAGACCCATAGAATCATCCTAAGGTGGTGCCTAAGACTGATCAAAGTCTATAGGTGAGGGTCACCTAGTTTGAATCCAAGAAGCAACCTGGAGTCCCATCCGTATGGGACTCCTGGCATCCCTATCCATGGGCGCACGCCATCCTAGGCATGCACCCCTTCCTTTCTAATTTTTAGAGAGGAGAAAAGCCCCTATCTGCTCTCCAATAAGTACATGACACATGGGAAGATGTCCAAGGGTCAAAGGTCAATGTTTGACCAAAGTCAAAGGACAAGAATTAGCAGGTGATGGAAAATGGTAGGTGTTGTCTTAAATTTATCTCATAAATTAAGACAATTCTTTTCTAATCTGGACAAGCTCTAGTCAGACTAGGTAAAGGTACCTGAGTGAGCACAAACTCATTTGGCTCAGTCAAGATAACTTTTATGATAGAAAAAGAAGAATGTTAGGTTCAATCGTGTGCTAGCATGATTTTTTTGAACCTAATTGAATCTATTTCAAATCAATTGAATTGGATTAGTCCAATTGATGATATCTAGATCCAAATCCTTGTTTGTGTGATCCAGTTAGATTCAGTTCTGTATGGTAATGGGATATGTAGTGATCTCCATCATCAACATCATCGAAACTCCTTTCGATGGATCAGAACTCTTTTGATTTAGATAATTAGAATGATCGATCATCTAAATCATTCTAATTGCTCCCAAAATCCATCATGACACCTAGCATTATATGGTGGCAATCCATCAGAACTAAAAATGAACCTCTCATTGCAGCTACTTATGTGACTAAGTTCTTCTATCTTGATCCCCGATCAGATTAAGATTAAGGTGAACTCATCAAACCCTAATTTCTATCATATGATTTAATCATTTGATTCAAGTCTGATGTGAAAACCTTAATAAAAACTCTTTCTATTATTTTACTCTCTGCCATGGCTATGGGCTTATGGACTTGATTCTCATGATCATCATAGGGCTGCTCCTCATCCACCGAGGTAGATAGATTCCATCTTGGTGCAATCCAATTCCTACAATGACCATGCTATAGCCAACATACACCTCAGGATTCTGAATGGCTAGGAGACCGAGTCATGGCATAGTCAAACTATAACACCCTCAAGGTGAACTACTAATGCACCTCAGGTCAAAGAATCAGACACACCACTGTAGCTTCGAGTCAGTCATCGACGAGAAGGTAGACTTTCTTATGACTACTCAAGGTGGTCATGCTTAGTGCCCTCGTTCTCTAACGAGTACCTGTACTCTCACTTCGGTGTCTCTACACCATAGACTCAAGACTCATCTACTATAAAGAAGCGATTGTATACTAATCTTCTGGGTCAATCACCATCATCATGATGATCCTACGGTCAGGAGCACTTTATGAGTTAATAATGAAAATTCTTATCTTAAATTTTCAACTCTTGAAAATAAGAATTATCATTACCATTAACTCAAGAGATGTATCACAGACACTAAATATACATATGTGATAGAAAATAACTCATTTTATTATTTATAATCAAAATTATAATTTTGCTCCTAGAAGTATATTACAAGTGTCAGCCAATTCTGGCTTTTAGGGCACACATATCTAACACTAATACCCCATTCTTTCAAGTTAAGTCAGAAATTCAAGTCATCCTTGGCCTTATCCTTGATATTCAAGATTGTTGCCAAAAGGAGCTCACAGACATTCTTTTCAATATGCATTACATCTAAGCAATGACGCAATAAGTTTGTCTTCCAATATGGTAAGTCAAAGAAGATGCTCTTTTTCCTCCAATTAAAGTGTGTGTCATCTTTCTTTGATCGACACTTTCTTTTTTTTATCACCAATTGAATCACCTTTTCCAAATTCAACACTGAGACCATCCAACTCTCTAAGTACTTCACTCCGAGACATCGAGCCAGGTGCCTCACCTTCTTTAATAGTACCATCGAAGGAGCATGCATATCTTCTATATGGATGGTTTTGATGGAGAAAACATTGATGCCCCATATAGCTAAAGCTCCTCCAATGTGTCAACCTTCTAGATTGGGTGTTTCTTCCATAGACCGGGCATGCTAGCTCACCTTTGGTGCTCCAACCCGACATTAGGGCATAGGCTGGAAAGTAATTGATTATCCATAAAAGCACTACGCACATGGAGAATGACTCGTTCAACAAAGCATCAAAACTTGGAACACCTGGAATGCTCCATAACTATTTTAGCTCGGCAATAAGAGACTGCAAATAAACATTAATGTTATTACCTACCTCCATCGGTCCAGGGATGAGCACTGTCATGAAAGCAAAGGAATTTTTGATACACATCCATAGTGGGAGGTTGTAAACATGAATAAATATTGGCCATACACTATAGGCAGTATTTATATGCTTGAATGAGTTGAAACTATCACACGATAAGCCCAACCTCACATTACATATCTCTTGTGCGAAGTCAGAATATAATTCATTAAACTTCTACCATGCCTCTCCATTGGCTGGATGCCTCAATGCATCATCTTTTGTTTGGTCCTCTTCATGCCATCTCATATCCTTCGATGTCTTTGCCAACATAAACAACTTTTGTAGTCTCAGAATCAAAGAAAAGTGCCACATCAATTTTTGAGGTACATGAGTCAATGTACCATATTTATTTTGTTTTCATCTTGATACACCGCGCCTCATGCACTCATTACGGTAGACATCCTCCTTCCAATAGAGCATGCAATCATTGGGACATTCATGTATCTTGGTATAAGTAATGTCCAATTGTTCAATAATCTTCGATGCCTCATAATTATTTTTTAAAATTCATGCGTCATCCAAAAGAATGTCCTCTAAAAGCTCTAGTATGCAGTTCACTCCATTATTACTAAACCCGTTGGAGCATTTCCCATGATACAATCGGATTAAGAACTCAAGCTTCACCATCTTTTTACATCTGGGATACAACGAAACATTATCATTCTCCATCAACTTGTAGACCTTCTCCACATCCTCATTATTTGTCATTCGACCAATCACAGGATCAGACATGGACGTAGATGCACCATCATTATGGCAAACAAATGAAAAAAATATCATGAATCATTTGTTTCACTCCCCCTTCAGGTTGATCGCCTCCTTGCGGCCTGCCCTCACCATGTTTGTCCCTACAAATTTCATAACCAGCTTTAAAGCCATAAATAGTGAGATGATCATTGATATCTTGACGAGGTAGCCATGACCCATCTATACACTTTTTATAAGGACATTGGATCAGTCCGTGGTCCCTAAATTTCTATATAGCATAATCAAGAAATTTTTTAAGTCCAGCCTCATATTCTGGTGAGAGCCTACTAAACTTCATCCACCCCTTATCCATTTTAAAAATGATGATACTGCAAGTAAATTATGTGTGGAACTTAGATTAAATATCATTTTTAGATATGTAATAAATGCACCCTATCACCAACTAATAGGTAAAGATAGGTCCTATTCCATTCAAAAATTGTATTAATTCTATAGGTTCATTACAGTAATCAAATGATATGCAATAGGGATCGAATAAAATTTTGGCAGCATTTCTCCTTAGTTCTCCCATGTAGGGAGAACAAAAGAAAAATACTATCCAAAACTTTATTTAAAATTCTTAGCATACCATTTGATTACTATAATTACCTATAGAATTATCTATAATTTTCAAACTATCCATATTGGATAATCAATTGATCATTGTATATAATTCTCTAATCCATATAATTACATATAATTGTACGGATGTCGGAGATTATGTACACTAATCAATTGATGGGTCTATCATTATGCAATGTAATAAACAAAAGCAACAAGATATAAGCATCCAAAAAATGTTGTGCAATAAATTCTACAACATGAATTACATTCATAAATAATTAATGATGGCGGTGAGGCCGGATCCCTTCCTTCCTCTCTCAAGTACAGACCTATCGGGTATTCGAATTTGGATTCAATATCAGTAATTAAAATTAGATGCAGATCTGAATATCCAGATTTTGATCCGAACCCAACCCATTGACAGATCTAGTCCATAGCCGCCAATATGGCATGGCCCAAGGCTACCGCCATGGCATAGCCCAAAAACTATGACATATAGATAATTATAATATTTATAATAAATATTTATAATATTTATAATAAATATTCTATAAATTATTATAAATATATATGATTAATAAATAATACTATAAAATTTTTAAAAAAATTATACCTACGGCTATAGAGAGCGGGTCACACCAAAAGCTCCGAGGGTCGCCAGCAATGATGCTAGAGGAGGACGACGGCACTAGAGATAATCTGTGAAACAAAAGCAAGATAGTAAGATAAAGAAGAGAGAAAAAGAGAAAAGAGAGAGAGAGCAGGGGCGGTTGGGGATGGTGCTAGGGGAGGGCACAGTGACGAGGAGGCCGAAGGAGGCTTCGCACTCGGCCGGGGAGGGCAAAATGGTGGTGGTGGGGGGTGGGGTTTCACGGGGCCGAAGGAGGGTGGAGGGGGGCTCGCCAGAAGAGGGATTTGGTTTTGCACTGGAGTCGGAGGAGAATAGAGGTGGGGGAGGGGTTCACGGGGGCCAATGAGGGTTGAGGGTGGATGGGGGTTCCCGAATGGGGTTTCACAGGGGGCCGGGGAGGTCGGATGGGGGTTCACGGAGGGAGGGTTCGCTGGGGATCGAGGGGGGTCGGATGGGGGGTGGGGGAGGGGGGGTAGGGTTTTGTGGGGGGCCGAGCGAGGGTGGAGGGGGATTCGTCAGAGGGAAGGTTTCGTAGGGGACTAAGGGAGGGTTGAATGGGGGTTCGCCGGAGGGAGGTTTCGCTGAGGGCTAAGGGAGGGTCGGATAGGGGTGGGGGGACCGTGTGGGGTGGCGGGGAAGGGCAGCCGAGGATAGGGGACCGGAGAGGGAGGGGGAAGGAGCGCATCGATCGAGGGGGAGGAGGGAAGACGTCGGCCAGGGGAGGAGGGGTGATGCCGGTCAGGGGAAGAGGGGCGACAAGGGGCGATGCCCACCAGGAGGAGGAGGGGCGACGCTGGTCGGAAGGGGAAGGAGCCTCATCGACGATGAAGAGATGGAGAGAGAGAGAGCGAGAGAGATCGAGCGTGCATGGAAGGGAAGAAAAATTTTGAGAATTTTTAACCTAACCTACGGCAGCGGTTATCGAACCGCTACCATAGATCTATGATAGCGATTATCCAAAATTGCAGCCATAGATCTATGATAGCGGTTCTATAACTGCTGCCGTAGATCTATAGCAATAATTTTTGATAACCACCACCATAGGTGAAAAATAATTTCACCATTTATTATCTAAATAATTATCACTAGAGTATCATCGTAAAAGATCACCTCGATCCGATGGCCCTAGCTTCATCGATCAAAAAAATTTGATTTCGACGATCATGAATGATGATGCGATGATCTAATAGATGGAGATCTCCGATGAATCCAAAAATCTACAACGATGATCTTGATGATGTTTGTAGCATACTATCAAAGTTTTACTTCAATTGGATATTGTTATCATGATCAATTTAGTATGGAATGATTTTGATCGTTAAATTAGAAACAAATGATCAAAGGGTTAAACGGCATCCGATTATAAGATAATTTTTTAGTTAAATGATCTTTGTTATAATTTTAAATATTTTATATGGTGATGATAGTAAAATTTAAATCATTTTCGTATAAACTGTTCATGTTAAGCAGATATTGCAAAAGCACAAGCATAACAACCAGTGAAGTTTCAGAATGATTATCAGGAGAGGTATAGTTTTAGATCGTTCTTCATCTCACGAGTTGAATTTTATAATCATCATCATAAAAAATGATTAAAATAGTAGTCAAGATAATTTATAAAAAAAATTATCTCATAATCGGACCCTATTTGGTCCTTTGATCACTCGTTTATCATTTAACGGTCGAAACTAACCTATACTAAATTGACCAAGATAACGATATTCGATTGAAGTGAAACTTTGATAGTACGCTACAAACATCATCGAGATCATCGTTGTAGATTTTTGGATTCATCGGAGGTCTTCATCTATCAGATCATCACATCATCATTCGTAGTCATTGAAATCAAATTTTTTTGATCGACGAAGCTAGGGCCATCGGATCGAGGCGATCTTTTGTGACGATACTTTAATGATAATTATTTAGATAATGAACGATGAAGATGGATATTAAATTTTAAAGTTAAATAATATTTAGAAAAATATGACAGCGATTATAATTAACCGTTGCCATAAATCAGCTTATAGCAGCAGTTCATAATAACCGCTGCTATAGGTCCAACTTATGCTAGCGGTTACAATGAACTACTACTATAGGTCGATCTATAGCAGCAGTTTTTAGGAACTGTTGCTATAAGTCTGACCTACGGCAGTAATTTTTGATAACCATTGCCATATGTCGGACCTATAGCAGCGGTTACATAAATCGCTGCCATAGGTCTGACATAAATTGCAGCCATAGTATGCACTGCCATAGGCTATTTTTATAGTAGTGCTCCCCATGCCATATCCAGCGAGTATACTTCTTATCTATATCAAAATGTAGCAGATGCTTCTCAACAAGTGATATGTGATGAAACACCATATTGACACATCTTTTATATGAACACTTTATCTAACTGGCACTATCAGCCTTACACCGTGCAAATTCAATAAAATCTTGAACACCTTTTCCATATTCAGGCAAGAAAATATCCCTGACATTCATCCAACTTTTGTTGATATCTATCTAACAATAAAGAATAATGATTCATGAATCCTAACTCCACCAACCCTTTCTAATAGGTATGATCCTATCCCTTTTAAAAATGCATCATTTTTATTGTTGCCACAGCTTTGTTCTTTATTCCATATCCGGAAAAAAAATTCGGTAGCATTTTCCTATAGTTCTCCAAGTACACAATATAGATGGATCATATTATAACCACATCTAATATGTACCTAGAGAACAAATGAGATAACTACGATGGAGTTTTCCATAACAGAACATAGAACATGATAACAATAATAAAATATTGATGCATTTTTGAACTATCCAAATCGGGGCATCCAAGAGCCGTTCATAGAGTCCATTTTGGGAACCTTATGACTGACTCTTGAATAGGAGTCTAAGGTTACATGATTGTATGCATAATATAATTACTAGATAGGATCCGAGATGGAAATCTGATCCAGATCATGGTGCGAATCTTGGACAGGATCCCGACTCATATCCCTGATTGGAACTCGATCTGAATCCCAGATCGAGATCCGACTTGGATCATGATCCAAATCCCAGACTGAGATCTTGACTCATATTCTTGATCGAAACTCGATTCGGATCCCAAACCAGATATTTTATATGCATTAGAAATTAAAACATTTAGTTAATTAAAATTAAAATAATAAAACATCATCAACATGGAATATAGGAACTAAATAAATAATAAAATTAAACTATAACAAGTAAAAGCATAAAAATATAACTAAAAAATTAACTATTTTAATAATTAAAAATATCTAATTTTTAATTATTTTATCATTTTATCTTAAAATTTAATATTATTATTAAAATTATTATTATTATTACTATTTTTATTTTAATATTATTAATACTACTATTTATATTAATTATTACTACTACTACTATTATTATTATTCTTACTATTAATATTAATATTATTATTATTATATTACTACTCTTATTACTATTATTATTACTATTACTGCTACTATTTTTATTTTAATATTATTAATATTACTATTTTTATTAATTATTACTATAACTATTATTATTATTCTTACTATTAATATTATTATTTTTATTATTATTATGGCTCTTATTATTACTATTATTATTACTAATTTTTATTTTATTATTATTAATATTACTATTATTTTATTATTATTTTATTATTATTATTTATTTTAATATTATTAATATTAGTATTTTTATTAATTATTAATACTAATACTATTATTATTCTTACTATTACTATTATTATTATTATTTTTATTAATTATTACTACTACTATTATTATTACTATTAATATTATTATTATTATATTACTATTATTATTATTATTAGTACAGCCTCCACCAGGGCCGTCAATCGCCATGCATGGAACAGGCACCCACCATCTACGATCGGCATCCGCCATCGACCACTGCACGGCATCATACACATCGCTGGCCCCTAGAATGAAAGAATAATTTAAAAAAATAAAATCTAATCTACGGTCGGCTAGTATTTACCTTTGTCGATGATCGATCGACCAAAAATGCACAGCGGCGAGGGCAATGGCGATAACAACGGTGGCGACAATGGCGGCATCAACGGTGGTGACAACGGTGATGGAAATGGAAAAGGTGATCACCAGCTGGTGGAAGCCTGATAGGAGGGGGAGAGAGAGGGAGACGAGTCGAAGTGGGTTTTGTGGGAGTGGATTGGGATATTTAAAGGTTATTAGCAACAAAACTTTCATCGCTGAAAATATTATTTATGATGAAAATATATAATTCATCATTAATATTAATTATTTATGATGAAATTTATCATCGTAAATAATTTCATCGCTAATAATTCTGATCAAATATTTTACTAAAATTTTTTTCCCACTCCAAAAAATAATAAAATAAATTATTTATGATGAAAATAATATTTCATTGCTAATAGTTCATTATTTATGATGAAAATAATTATTCCTCATAAATAACTAATTTTTTGTGACTTATTATTTTTGTCACTAATAATTCATCGTAAATAACTAATTTTTTTTAAAAAAAGAAAATGTGAACTATTTTGAAAACTAAAAAAAGAAAAAAAATTTATCATATTTTACTAATGAGATGGGGTTGTGGGTGTGAGTGCGTTCACTATTAAATATCCCAAAAGCAAATTATTTTTTTTCTATTTTTGAAAAAATTAGTATCATTTTAAAATTTAATTCTTTTTTTTGAATATTACATGCACTTTTGAATTTTAACATCCATCTTCATCGTTCATTATTTAAGTAATTATCATGAAAGCACCGTTATAAAATATCCCCTCGATCAGGTTGCACTAGCTATGCAGATCGACAAAAAATAATTTTGATGGTCATAAATGATCATATGATGATCTGATAAATAGAAACCATCGATCAATTCAAAAATTTACATTAATGATCTCTATGACATTTCTAGCATACTAGCAAAATTTTACTTAAATCAGATATAATTATAATAGTCAATTTAGCATGAGATGATGATTTGAACTGTTAAATAAAAATTAAGTGATTAAAATACCAATTGGCGTGTGATTACTAGATTATTCTTTTAAGATAAATGATCTTTGCTAATAGTTTGATCATTTTTATGATGGTGATTATAAAATGCAAATCATATGTATATAAACTATCTAAAACTATACGTCTCTTGATATGCATTCTTAAGGTTTCTAAGTAATTATACTTATGCTGTTGTAAAATGTACGTAACATAGATGATTCATATACATAGAGTTTAGGTTTTACGATCACCACAGTATAGATAATTTAAATATTAGCAAAGATCATTTTTTAATAAATTATCTTATAATCGGATATCGTTTGGCCTCTTGATCACTCATGTCTTAATTAACAGTCCAAATTATTTCATGCTAAATTGACTATCATAATTATATCTGATTGAAGTAAAATTTTGATAGAATTCTAAAAATATCATAAAGATCATTATTGCAAGTTTTTGGTTCCATCGGTTGTTTCTATCTATCAGATCATCATACGATCACTTGTGACCATTGAAATCAGATTTTATCGATCTGCATAGCTAGAGCTACCAGATCAAGGTGATATTTTGTGACGGTGCTTGCATGATAACTACTTAAATAATGAATGATGAAGATAAGATTTAAATTATAAAATTATATAATATTTAGAGAAAAATAAAAATTTTTTAAAAGAATACTAATTTTTAAAAATTATAAAAAAATATACTTGTTTTGCTTACGGGCGAGTTAACAGTGGATGTGGTCAGACTCCTTGACCCCATCGCATTAGCCCTACATGCCATATTTTTTTGATTTTTTATTTTTAAAGAAGTTCTCAATTCTTTTTAATTTAAAACTCTGATCGACTTATTTACAATGAAATATTAGCGATGAAAATTTTCCACCATTAATATTATTATTTGCAAAGTAAACAAAATTTATATTACTAATAATTGATTATTATCGATGAAAAATTTTTGTCGCTAATAATCTATCATTTTATTTTTTTAAAAAAAAATATTAAAGGTAGCTTATTAGCAACGGATATTTTTTGTCGCTAATAATCAATTATTTACGATGGAAAAGATAGTTGCATCGCAAATAATTGATTATTAGCAATGAAATTTTTTTGTTGCTAATAATCTATCATTTAATTTTTTAAAATATATTTATTAATAGAAGATTATTAAAGATGGAAATTTTTCATCGCTAATAATCAATTATTTGCGATGCAACTATCTTTTCGATCGTAAATAATTGATTATTAGCAATGAAAAATTTTCATCGCTAATAATCTATCATTTAATTTTTTAAAAAATATTTATTAATAAAAGATTATTAGCAATGAAAATTTTTTATTGCTAATAATCAATTATTTATGATGCAACTATCTTTTCCATCATAAATAATTGATTATTAGCGACAAAAAATTTTCATTGCTACTAATCTATCATTTAATTTTTTAAAAAATATTTATTAATGAAAGATTATTAGCAGTAAAAATTTTTCATCATTAATAATCAATTATTTACGATGGAACTATCTTTTCCATCGTAAATAGTTCATTATTAGTGATGGAATGTTTCCATTGCTAATGATCTAAACTTTTTTTTAAGAAAAAAATTATTAAAGACCATTTATTAATGATGGAAATTTTTCATTGGTAATAATTGTTATTTACAATAGAAAAAAATTTTCACCATAAATAATAAATTATTATCAATGAAAAAAATTTTCGTCGCTAATATTTTTTTTTATGATGAAATATTTTTTCATTGCTAATAATCATATTTGCAACGTAAATAATTTTGTCGTAAATATTTACATCGCTAAAATCCTATTTTGTTATAGTGAGTCTACCTTCTCATCAATGACTTGCTCGATGCTGCAATTGTGTGTCTAGTTCTTTAACCTAAGGTGCATCGATAGTTTATCTTGAGAGTGTTATAGTTTGACTACACCATAACTCAATCTCCTAGCCATTCAAAATTTTGAGGTATATATTGGCTATAGCATGTTTATTATAGAAATTATATTGCACCAAGATGAGATCTATCAACCTCGATAAATGATGAGTAGTCCTATGATGATAATGAGATCGAGTCCTAAAACCCATGGCCATGGTAGTATAAAATAATAGAAAAGAGTTTTCTATTAGGATTTCATATCAGACTCAAATCAAATGATTTATTCATATGATAGGTGTAGGGTCTTACAAGTTCACCTTGACCTAGATCCTATCGGAACCATGATAGAGGAATCCAATCACATAGGTAGTTGCACTGAGAGGTACGTATTCAATTCTGCTGGGTTACCATCATATACTGCTAGGTGTTACTAGTGAATTTTGGGACCAATTTAAATTATCTTGATGATCGACGATTTTAATTTGGTGAATCAGAATGATTATGTTCCATCAAAAGATATTTTGATGATGTCGATGATGGAGATCATGATATGTCCCATTACCATATAGAATTGAACTTAACTGGGTCACACAAATAAGGGTTTGAATTTGGATGTCATCAATTGAGCTAACCTAGTTCGATTGATTTGGATTATATCCAATCAGATTTAGGAAAATCATGCTAGCATACGATTGGACCTGACTTTTTCCTTCTGTCAACTTTCTGGATCATCTTGACTGAGTCAAATTAGATTTGGCTTACCTGGAGACCCTATATGGATTTGTCCTAGTCTAACTAGGCCTTGGCCTAATTAGATTAAGGCTTGTGCTAAAGAGTTTAGGGCTTGTCTTAATCCCATAAGATGGGAATCATGATAAGGGGTTTTTTGACCCACTCTTTGCATGAAAGAATGGATTGGCATGCAGCCTCTGGGAATTCTCTTGCAGCATGCACCCAAGAGGAATATTTTCATGGAGAATGAGGGTGCACACCCTCTTTTGGCATGTGCCCTTAGTGGATAAGGTTTAAAAGAGGTTCTTATTCAAAAGGGTTTTGAATGAGCCAAAGTAGTTTGAAAAGTTCAAATTCCTTGGAGAGATAATCCTTGGTGAATATTTTTTCTAAAAAAAATGCTGCACATTCTATTCTAATTTTGTGCAACAAAAACCAGAATAAAATCATTTTATGGTGTGGGCTTCATGGGATAGTCCTTTCGCATGTTGGCTTTAACCAGTTCAAAGTTAGATGCTAAAGGGGTTCCAGGGTTTGGTCTATAAATAGACCCTGTGCCAAAGTGTTTGGCATTTTAATTATTCCCATGCCCAGATGTTGTCTCTCCCATCATCTCCCATGCCCTTTTCCTGCTCCTCTCCCTCTTCTCATGCCCAAGGAGTTGGGTGAACCAGCAAACAAGAGTTGGGTTGCTGATCTTGCGAAGGCTGCATTGATGATTCCTTAATCAAGAGACAGACATGCTACTGCCGGAGATTAGATCGAAGGCACACCAGGTTGATTCCAAATCTAATTTTTGGAGATTAGATCTAGAAGGAGGATACCTTCAGATCTGATCCAAGTGGATACTAGTAGAGATCGGGCATGTACATGGCTCAGATCGGAACCTCGGATCATCATCAGATCACCACTATGGGTGAAGAGTTCATCCAATCAGGTGATAAAGTTTATCATTATTTTTATTTTAATTTTTATTTTAATTTTTAGATCTATCTAATTAGATCTGAGAACTCTCAAATCTAATTAAATCTAGCAAAAAGTTTTAAAATATTCTGCTGTAGATATGATCTGATTAGATTGATTTTGTAGTAGAAAAACTAATTCTTTTCTTCAACTGGTATTAGAGCCAGGTTTGCAGTTCCAGATCATGATTAGATTAGATCTTTTTTTTTTTTTTTATGATCTATTTATTTGATTTTTAGATGTTACATGAGATATAATCAGATCTGAAATCAAAAGATGCATGTTTTAAATTGATATATATGATATATGCAATGCATGACTAGACTAGATCAGTAGTTCTAGGTCATGATAGTCTAGATCTGATTTTTAATGAAATGTTCATTTTATTTCCTGATGATTATTTAAGATATAATCAGATTTGATGCATGAGATGCATGTTTAAAAATAATACATGAGATGTATGCAATGCATGTGTAGGTTAGATCTTTAATTGTATATGAGATATATATTTTAGATCTATCTATTTTGTAGTATAGTTCATATTTCTAATTAAAGCATTTTCCTTAGTCGTCCTGTCATAAGAGTAAGAAGGGTTTAAAGGCCTTCTCTTTCCATTCGATGGGATGCACTTATGGCATGTAGGGGTGCAACATGTTTGTCCTTAATCAGAAATCAAAAACTTATTTTTTTGCAAAGCCCTAGATCCGAAATCCTAGGATCTTTACATGCTTTGATTTTGAACCATGTTTTGACTCAGTTAAGAATTATGTTTATGAAACTAATTAGGTCAAAAATTAAGAATTTTCAGGTCTAAGACACCTTCATAAAACATGGGTTCAGGTATGGGTAGCCCAATTAGGTTTAGTAGTTGATCAAACCAAATCAAGAATTGATTAGGTGGGATCAAGAGTGCTTTGATATGACCAGCCCATTAGATGTAAGTCTTAGTCAAGGTCGACTCACTATCATATATGGTCGACTACTTTAAGATCTAATTAAGCTCCGTGGTTCGAGCTTGGATTATAGGCTAATCCAATCAGCTCTGGTCAGACAAGTCGGTGTTTAAGGTAAGTTTGGCAAATATGACCAGTGGTCTTTAATTGAGAGCTACTCGATCTAAATGCATTCACAGTGAGTTAATGGCATATCCTTCCCACCAATCTTACTTACCTGGTCGATTGAGTCGACCTAGTTTTAGTTTGAGTTGGCTAATGATTCGAGCTAACCCATGCTACTAGATTAGTCATAATTGTTATAACTAGTCTAGTCTAAGAGACCTATATTAAAATTTTTCCACGAAAATATTAAGTCATTAATCTTCCACCATTGTAGATGTGCGGGCCATTCCTAGGGTTGATTGTTCTCGACTGGATATAGTGGTTTAATTGCACTAGGAAGACACAACCATATCTATTAGACATAGGATGCTATGGATTGGAGGATGGGTGGGGCTTAATATTCCAAATACGGTAAGGATCCCAACCAGGAATCCAGTTCGTGCAAATGATAGGTCTAACTTAACTAAGGAGTGGAGTAATATTCTGGGCACAGTGAGCTTCATGAATTAGAGATTGAGTTTAGGTGCACCATATTTGAAGAAATATTGGACAAGAGTTGTCTACTCATCGATTGACCCATCATTAATAATTGTTAGGTAAGGTGGTGAGCCAGTCGGTGGGACCGCACCACCCACTAAAAATCTTTAATTATGGAGACTTTCGCATCTCTGCTAAGAAAGTATAGAAATTCAAAAAAATAGTAGAAGCCTAAACTTATTTAAAAATAAAATTTTTAAATAAATTAGTCAAGTTAAATCACAAGTCTAACTAGAAACTTTAAGTCTCTATAGAAAAATATTTGCATCAAACCCCCTAGCTCAAATTCTAGATACCCACAAGTTGATCGGACCAAATTATAAGGATTGGCTAAGAAACTTCAAAATTATTTTGAGTTTAGAAAAGCTGTCCTATGTACTGGATCATGAATTTTTCACTCTTTTAGCTCGTCCGACCATTAATCAGAGAGCGTCTCATTAAAAATGGTCTGACGATGACAATAAGGTCAGGTGCTATGTGTTAGGCTCAATATCTGATAAGCTAGAATGCCAACACAAGAACATCAGGATTGCATACTAAATGTTGGTTCACCTACAAGAGTTGTATGGTAAATAGAGTTGTGCAGCATGCTAGCAAGTCTCAAGGAGACTCTTTTGAAGAAAATGCGTAGGATTTCTAGCTTTACTTTCAAAAATTTTTTAATAAATGCACAATGGATAATATTACTAAGCATATTAATAATGAAAAGCTACAAATCTAATCTAAAAATTCTACATGCTATAGGATCTAATGTATTATATATGCATGCATATCTAAAAATAAAAACAAGATCAATAGTAAAACTATTTTACTGCTCTACATGTTCAGAATATGTTACCTTTTCATGGATAGAAGAATGCCATAATCTGATCTCTTCTATATAGATCTGATTGCCACGATGCAGCCACACACGTGTCTGGCCTCCATGGGTAATCCACATAAGGCCTAGATCTGATCAACTCCTCTCAAGTGCTAGCTCATACAGAAGTCTTCAACGATTGATTCCAAATCGAACTCCTTCGATCTTGCTTCACAGGCTCTTTGGATGCTCCGAATCATCGATGAATGCAGAAGATAATGAAGAGGAGGTCTTCCACTAGTTTTGTGAAGTCACAACCCTCATAACTCACAACAGAAAACTCAAACTCTAAGTATAGATCCTAAGGTATGCTCTCACCTAAAATTCTTGTGCCTAGAACTCTCTTATTTTTCATGCATGCAGAGAAGAAACTTTTTCTTCTCTCCTCTTTTTTTTTATCATTTGCACGTCCCAAAAATTCCACACATAAATAGATGCGCTAGCTCTAGAGAGGTATGGAGGGTTTTAGATAAGATGATTGCCTTGTTCATTCAATCTCAAACTTCTTTGAATTTGAATAACAACCAGCCTATCTTATCTATATGGGGCATGAGAAAGGAGGGCGCACGCCCTCCCTTGCATAGAAAAAACTCACAAGAAACCTCTTTCTCGTGGAGATAGAAAGGCGCAAGTCAAAGAGTGATGTAGCACATGAGAAGACTAGTCAAATTAGTCTTACATTAGTCATCCAATTGAACCAATCCAATTAAAATTGGTTAGGCCTAATTAGACCAGATTAAATCCAACTTATTTAGGCTTAATTAGACTCAGTTAAATCCTAATCAAATCAGAAATTAATCAAGCCAAACTCCTAATCAAATCAAGAATTAAACCTTCTTGATGATTAGATCATCTTATAATCTAATCGGATCAGATCCAAATGAATCCAATTCAATTGGTCTTGATCAAAAAATAATCACTCAATCAAATTGACTTAATTAGTGATCAAATAACTAATTAAACTTCTCTTCACCGATCATTAGATCGGATAGAAATCTCTAGTGTGTGTGACCCTACAGGTTCGAACCTAAGTCGATAGCACATGAACCAATTTTCTATACTAATCGAAGTGATCATCTAGTAATGGTACCCAACATTCGGATAGATCGAATAATGCAACCGTAATATTCATAACCTACATGAATATGGATACTACATAATTCATCCCTTTGACCTCTGTGCATAGGATGACTCAGGGTTTAACTGTCAACCCTGAAAGATACATCCAAATCATATCTCAAAGCAATTAGTCCTGTGATCCCTTACTAGGACTATCCTGATCAAAGCTTTGCTAAATTAAAATACTATTGAACACAGCTCCTGTGTCTAGGAGTAGTCAATCCCATCTTGACTCATGCATCGATTCTTCAAGTACTTGACTGTACCCAAAAAACTTCCATCATTGAATTAGAAATTCAGGTAGTCCAGCACCAAAGCATGGTGAGTTGCTTGGAAGTCACCATGATGATCTCAAGTCAGAGGGACACTTATGCCCATATTCCATCAGAGTAACTTTTGATAGTAGAAAAGCTCTGGAGTCGGTCATGTTCAGTGCAGATGTACCCCTATATCTCATCTACATGCCATACCAGTATCTCCATACTCCTTGGTTAAGAGGATGATCAACCTACATGGCACACAATGACCTATACTCAATAAACATTATCGTCTTTAGTAACAACATATCATTTGGTCATGAATAATTTTAATGACTAAATGATAAATTTTTTTTTATCGATTCTAAATAGTCCTAAGGACTTCATCACAACAGATAGGAGTTCGTTAGAAGATAAAAGATTTATGATGAAAAAGCTAAAATAATTTTTATTTAATTAATAATTCATATATAATTACATAAAATAGCTCAATCATCAATAGGTTGACGATTGACTTTAGGACACTATTCTCAATAATCTTCTACTTGATCTAAAGCCAATCGGTGCAGTATCGTATACCCATCTTTGACTTGAAGTCGTCGAACTTCTTTACCATAATGGTTTTAGTGAATGGATCAGTCAGATTCTTCTTTTCGTCGATCTTTTGTAGATCGACGTCACCTCGATCCATGATCTCCCAAATAAGATGGAAATGATGTAGAATATGCTTTGTCCGCTGGTATGCCTTTGGTTCTTTCGCCTGAGCTATGGCTCCAGAGCTGTCGTAGAAGAGCAAAACTAGACCATCTAGGAAGGGTGCTACTCTAAGCTCGGTGATGAACTTCTTAATCCATATCGCTATTTTGGCAACATCTGATACAGCAACATACTCTACCTCGCACACTGAATCAACTATGGTATGCTGCTTGAAATTTTTTGAGCAGACAATTCCACCATTAAGGATAAACACATATCCCGACACATTCTTGCTATCATCATGATCAAATTAGAAACTGGAGTCTGTAAATTCCATAAGTTTCAAGTCTAATTCCCCATAAACAAGCCACTGGTCCTTAGTATTTCTCAAATACTTCAGGATAATTTTAACAAACTTTCAGTGGTTCTCCCCTGGATCAGATTGGTATCTACTTACTATCCCTAGTGAGTATGCCACATTTGGTCACGTATATGTCATGGCATACATAATAGAATCCACTGTCGAAGCATATAAAATTCTACTCATACACTCTCTCTCTTGAGGTATTGTCGGACAATTCCTTTTCGAGAGAAAAATTTCATGGTCTATCGATAGATAGCCCTTCTTGAAATTCTCCATACTGAATCTCTTCAGTACAATATCAATGTACATGGACTGGGATAATCCAAGCACCCTTTTAGATCTATCTCTATAGATCTTCATCCCTAGGATGTAGGAAGCTTCTCCCAGATCGTTCATAGAGAACTGTGATGATAGCCAGATCTTTATTCCTTATAATATAGGGACATTATTTTCGATTAAGAGAATGTCATCTACATTCAAAACGAGGAATACAATTGTTGGACCATTAGCCCACTTATATATGCTGGGCTCTTCTTCATTCTTAACGAAGCCATACGTCTTGATCGTCCTATCAAAACATATGTTCCAACTCTGAGATACCTGCTTCAGTCCATAAATGGACCTTTGAAGCTTGCACACCTTAGACTCATTTATGGATGTGAAACCTTCAAGTTGTATCATATATACCTCTTTAGCCAGCTCTTCATTTAGGAAAGCTATTCACATCCATTTGTCAAATTTCATAGTCCAAATGTACAGCTATCGCAAGCATGATCTGAATGAACTTAAGCATTGCCACTAGAGAAAACATCTTGTCATAGTCAATACCATAACATTGAAGATACCTCTTGGCAATCAAATGGGCTTTATAGGTCTCCACCTTCCCATCTGCATCCTTTTTTTTTTGAAGACCCACTTATATCCTATGGATTTTATCCCTTCGAGTGGGTCAACCAATGTTTATACATCATTGACCTTCATGGATTTTATTTTAGATCTCATGGCCTCAAGCCATTTTCTAGAGTCGGATCTCTGCATTGCATCTATGTAGGTAATCGGATCCTCGTCATTTTCATCAAGTTTGATAGGATCACCATTTCGAACCAAGAAACTATAGTATCTATCCAGCTGACATAGTACTCTACCAGATCATCTTAAAGGTGCAGGTTCAGTAGGCTCTGGATCTGATTGAATCAAATCCGATTTAGGTTCAACTACTTGTGTCGGTCTTCCACCTATCAAACTTTTTCAAGCTCGACATTAGAGGCATTAGTCCCTTCACCAAGAAACTTTTTTTTAAAAAAAACTGTCTTAAGACTAACAAACACTTTCTACTCATTAGCTAGATAGAAGTAATATTCTTTGATCTTTTTTGGGTATCCTATAAAGCTACACTTGTCAGATCTAGGTCCAAGCTTGTCCGTTATTAAACGTTTAACATAAGTCGGACATCTCCAAATCCTAAGGTGCGAGAGTACTGGCTTATGTCCTATCCACGTCTCATATGGCATTTTAGAAATAGATTTACTCATACCCTATTCAGAATATAATAAGCTGACTCGAGCACATATCCCCATAAGAAGATAGGCAGATCGATAAATTCCATCATGGATCAAACCATGTCCAACAGAATTCAATTTCTCCTTTTGGACACACTTTTATGCTATGGTGTTCTAGAAGGAATCCATTAGGAGAGAATCCCATTCTCTCCAAGATATATCAAAAATTTATTGAAAAGGTACTGACCTTCTCGATCAGACCAAAGAGTTTTAATACTCATCCCAGTTTGCTTTTCTACCTCATAACATAATAGTTTGAACATTTCAAATGACTCTGACTTATGCTTTATTAAATAGACATACCTATACCTCGATAGATTGTCTGTGAAGGTTATGAAGTAAAAATATCCACCTCTAGTGCTTGTGCTCATGGATCCACATACATCAGTATGTACTACACCTAGGAGTTCACTGGCTCGTTCACCCTTTCTAATAAAAGGTGACTTGATCATTTTTTCAAGGAGACAGGACTCACAGGTTGGAAGTAATTCACAATCATTGATCTCAAGAATTCCTTCTTTAGCCAACCTATTTATTTTGCTCTTACTGATGTGACCTAGCCTACAATGCCAAAGGCAGACATCTAACACTTTGTCTATTCTAGAACATTTACTGAAGGTTTGGACTATATTAACAGGCTATGATAATAGATAAATTCTGTTATTCAATTATGCAATACAAACTGTAACACCATTCAAAATGATATCACAAAAATTTACTTTTATTAAAAACTGATAACTGTTCTTGGCCAAAAGGCCTATAGAAATTACATTCAATAAAAAACTTAGACAAAAATGATAATCACTAAGAATAACTCTATGAGAATTGATTACAAGGTTCATGATCCCTAAAGCTAGAACTGGAACTTATCTTCCATCTCCAACATTCAGGAATCTCTTATCTTCACCAAATCTTTTACTGATCTGTAAATTCTGCATTGAATTATAAATATGATAAGGGCTTCCAGTTCTAATACTCAGATAATAGTATCATAAATTGAGAAGTTGCAAGGTGTTATCATATAATTATCTTGCACAGCAACTAGTTGCTTCCTCCTTGGCCTATTCGGGTCCAGGGTGGAAATATACTAAGGACAGTTCTTCTTCCAATGCCCCTATTTCTTGCAAAAGAAGCACTCTGCATGGCTCTGGTCAAGCTTGTGCTTCTTGGTCTAATCCTATGCAGACATCCCAGCATGCGGCTGCACCTTTTTTTTATTCTTCTTCTTATTCTTCTTCTCTTTCTTAAAGGGTTGATCAGAAGAAGACCCTCTCACAACATTCATCGACCCCTTTTGGAGCTGATGATCCTTCTCAAAGTTCTATAGCAACCCTAGTAACCCATGGTAGTTCACTGCAGGTTTTATCATTCTGAAATGAGTAAGAAAAGGAAGGAAGGACTTGGGCAATGAATTTAGGATTGCATCCTTGTCGAGCTACTCATGCAGGAAAAAACCCAACTTACTCAAGCATTAAATCATCTCGATCATGTACAATACATGATCAATGACTGATGCCCTATCCCTCATACGAGCATTATAAATGGCACAACTAGTCTTCTGCCTTTCAATGTCGTTAGGCATGCCAAAGGAGTCATTCAACATTTGAAGCATCTCCTCGGATTGGGCATTTTCAAACCTATGGCTGAACTCATCATTCATTGCCACGAGCATAATGCACCAAACGGTGGTGCAGTCATTGAGCCACTTCTGGTAAGCATCTCTTACTGTCTTAATAGCTTTCGGGGTTGGCTCCTCAGGTGCTGGATCAGTCAATATATATAAGATTCATTCATGCTCCAAGATGATCTTCAACTTTTGATACCAACTATTGAAATTAGGTCCCATAAGTTTGTCATTGTCCAACAATGACCAGAGCGACAGGGTAGTGGCCATGTCTACACAAAAGAAAAATCATAGACTTAATTAGTATATAAATTATTTACTCTAAAGACTTGGATTTTAGTCTAAAGATTCTCTCATTATTTTGTTTGAATCGATAGCCTGTACCTCCAATTTGAGGAATTATCCCTAATTTCTTAGTGGATACTAGAATCCACATAGACTACACATGAGCCCAACTTTGGTTAGTCAATCCATGTGCACCTATGGGTAGGATCATAACCAATTATTTCACCAAATAACTTCTAGTAATTTAATTTTTATCCTAAAAATCTAATCAGTAGGCTTTGATCTCTACTGAAAAGATTCAGTTAGGTCCAACCATTAACGTGACCATACTTGGTGCATCAGATCAATAATTGATCAGGCCCGACTTTGGCCAACCAACCTGGCCACCATTAGAAAGACATGATCAAATTATCATATTATGAATGATAATTTCATTAGTCAATAAGCACCAGATCTTTGGACCTTCAATGATTATTAAACTAATGGACCTATTATCACTTAACTTAATTAGAGGCTATGACATAGTAATCACCATAACTTTATCATTTTAAGGACCTAATAATTTTAGAGGATTTTATTAATCGATTTTAAGAAGAATTGACCAGGTAATTTGAATCCTCCCACTGACTTCACCAAGTCAGTTCAATAAGAACCTAATTCAAGCCAGCATTAGGAGCACCTAAATTAGTCAAACTGATTTACCTAATTAACTTAGGTGAGCCAAAATCACCAAGTGGTCTAATCAAAACCTAATTTACTAGGATGGCCAGGTAAGTAAGATTAGTAGAAGGAATATGCCATTAACTCATTAAAGATCGAATAGCTTTCAATTAAAAAACCACTGGTCTGAGCTGCCAGACTTACCTTAGACACCATCTGATTCATTAGTTTCAATTTGACCAACCTAGCAATTTTAGATTCAACCGCATAGTCATGAATCAAGTGTTAGATATGTGTGCCCTAAAAGTTAGAATTGGCTGACACTTATAATACACTTCTAGGGGCAAAATTATAATTTTAACTATAAATAATAAAATGGGTTATTTTCTATCACATAAGTGTATTTAGTGTCTGTGATACATCCCTTGAGTTAATAGTAATGATAATTCATATTTTTAAGAGTTGAAAATTTAAGACATGAATTTTCATTATTAACTCATAAAATGCTCCTGATCGTAGGATTATCATGAGGATGGTGATTGATTCGAAAGGTTAGTGTACAATCACTTCTTTATAATAGATGAGTCTTGAGTCTACGGTGTAGATATACCGAAGTGAGAGTACAGGTACTCGTTAGAGAACCAGGGCACTAAGCATGACCACCTCGAGTAGTCATAAGGAAGTCTACCTTCTCGTCGATGACTGATTTGATGCTGCAGTGGTGTGTCTAGTTCTTTGACCTGATGTGCATCGATAATTCACCTTGAGGGTGTTATAGTTTGACTACACCATGACTCGATCTCCTAGCCATTCGGAACCCTAAGGTATATGTTGGCTATAGTATGTTCATTGTAAGAATTGGATTGCACCAAGATGAAATCTATCTATCTCGGTGGATGAGGTGCAGCCCCATGATAATCATGAGAATCAAGTCCATAAGCCCATGGCCATAGCAGAGAGTAAAATAATATAAAGAGTTTCTATTAAGGTTTTCACATCGGACTTGAATCGAATGATTAAATCATATGATAGAAATTAGGGTTTGACGAGTTCACCTTAACCCTAATCTGACCGGGGCTCTAGATAGAAGAACTTAATCAGATAAGTAGCTGCACCAAGAGGTTCAATTTTTAGTTTTGATGGGTTGCCACCATATGCTGCTAGGTGTCATCGGTGGATTTTGGGAGCAATTAGAATGATTTAGATGATCGATCATTCTAAGTTGTCTGAATCAGAAGAGTTCTGATCCATCGAAAGAAGTTTTGATGATGTCGATGATGGAGATCATGATATATCCCATTACCATACAGAACTGAACCTAACTGGGTCACACAAATAAGAGTTTGGATCTGGATATCATCAATTGGACTAACCCAGTTCAATTGATTTGAATAAGATTCAATTAGGTTCAAGGAAATCGTGCTAGGACACGGTTGAGCCTAACGTTCTTCTTTTTCTATCATAAAAGTTGTCTCGACTGAGCCAAATGAGTTTGTGCTCACTTAGATACCTTTACCTAGTTTGACTGGAGTTTGTCCAAGTCAGAAAAGGGTTGTCTTAATTTATGAGATAAATTTGAGACAACACCTACCATTTTCTGTTACCTGCTAATTCTTGTACTTTGACTTAGTCAAACGTTAACCTTTGACCCTTGGACATCTGCCCATGTGTCATGCACTTATTAGAGAGTAGATAGGGGCTTGTCCCCTCTCTGAAAATTGAAAAGAAGGGGGCACACACCTAGGATGGCGTGCGCCCATGGATAGGGATGCTGGAGTCCCATACGGATGGGACTCTAGGTTGCTTCTTGGTCTCTACTTAGGTGGCTCTTGGGTATCTAATTTGACCAGTCTTAGGCACCATCTAAGAATGAACCTATGGATCTCTCATTTGATTAGATCAGGTGATGTCATCCTACCAATCAAATTTAGATCTGATTGCACGAAGCAACGTGATTGGTCGGGGTGATGCAGCACTGCATGGCGCAGCAAAGTCTATAAAAAGACCCTATCTACGCCCACTTTTGAGAACTCCTCTTCCAAGCTATGCCCCAAGGCTGCCCCTCTCCCTTCTCCATGCCACCATCTGACCCTCTCCCTCCTCTCCATGCCCAAGAAAGTTGGGCCTTCAAATTAGTGCGAGTCAGGCAAGGAAAGGCTGACCAAAAAGGAAGAAGGCAGCACTGCTGTAGAGACGACGGGTGATCTTCAAAACAAGTTTTGAAGATCCTCCAAATCAAATCTAGATCTAATTTTTTAAGAAAAAAAAGAGAAGGAGAAGATCTCTAGATCCAATCCGAGTGGATATCGATAGAGGCCAGGCGCTTGCATGGCTAGATCCAGAACCTCAGGGCTTCGACAGGATCATCAATGGGTAACCAGATTATCCAGAATCAAGGTAAAATTAATTTAGAATTAATTTAGTATTATTTTCTTATTCATCATATCATAAAATCAGATCTGAAAAGTGTCAGATCTGATTAGGATCTAAGAGATGATTTTTTAAATATGCCTCTCGATCCAATCAGATCTGAACGAACATGACCCCGAGAAATCAAGATTTTCCTTTATCAAGTCCATTTGATCCTCGTTAAAGGCATGGACTTGACCAACTACAACTATTATAATTTGGTCTAAAGAGTTCTTGACCTAATCTAAATCAATATTTGGTTAGATTTGATTAATTACTCTAATTTAGTCCATTCTTTAACTAACCTTAGGTCTAACCTAATTAATGGATCTAATTTGACTAACCCGATAACCCATATTTTATGATCAATAACTTAGGATCTTTAATTCATAATTCTAGACCCTAATTCATCATACTTAATTCTCAATTAAGTTTTAGGCTGAGGATTGGAGTTCGGCATTTTAAAAATATTTTTTAAATTTTTGGAAGATTCTTTACATCCTAGCACTGTTTTACTAAATAAGGTCACTCATTTCAAAAATGGGTTGGCTTATTTCATAAATAGGCACTAGTTGTAGGTTTGATTACATAAAACCAGCCAATTATAACATTCAGCCAACTTCTCAATTGAGCTGACTCGGATCCCATCCAAGCTAGCCTGAGTAGAAGCCGAGCTGGCTCGATTCCTGAGATAGTCGGCTTGGGCAGAAGGCTCAAAGGCCATCATTCCAGTCGGGCAAGCTCAGATCCCATCTGAGCTGGCCCGAATTGAAGGTGAGCTAGCCCAATTTCTGACTGAGCTAACTGGAGCATCAATCCAGAAACTCTATCATGCCTAGCATGCTACTTGAACTGGCTCGATTCTGGAGAGAGCCAGCTCGATCGGCAAATAGAACCTCCCTAAGATCTTATTCAGGTTTAATCTAAAACTATGTACTCTACATAAAAAATCATAAAATTATTTAGATCTAATCTAAATACTAATTTATGATAAATTTTAAATTAAATCCTTCAAACATATCATAAAAAATTATTAGATCTAATCTAAAGTTTTTAAGATCAATTTTATAGATCGCAACGTACCAGGATAATCTCTCCACTGTAAGGGATAAATCTTACAGCAGGATAACTTACAGTCCATGCGATGATCATTTTTATTTTTTAGATCAGATTATTATTTAGATCTAATCTAAAAATAATCTAAATCATGCATATATAATATATCAAAGAATCTACTGCTCTGATACCAATTGAAGGGAACGTGCAGAATTTCTAGCTCTACTTTTGAAAACTTTTTTCAATAAATGCACAGCGGATAATATTATTATTCATATTAATAATGAAAAACTATAAATCTAATCTAAAAATCCTATACACTACAGGATCTAATGTATTATATATGCATGCATATCTGAAAATAAAAACAAGATCAATAGTAAAACTATTTTACTACTCTACATGTTCAGAATACGTTACCTTTTTGCGGATAGAAGAATGCCGTAATTTGATATTCTCTGTGTAGATCTGATCGCCATGACGTACATGTGTCTGGCCTCCATGGGTAATCCACACAAGGCCCAGACCCAATCAACTCCTCCTGAGTGCTAACTTGTATAGAAGTCTTCGATGGCTGATTCGAGATCAAACTCCTTCAATCTTGCTTCACAGGCTCTTCGGACGCTCCAGATCATCGATGAATGCAGAAGATAACGAAGAGGAGGTCTTCCACCAATTTTGTGAAGTCACGACCCTCGTAACTCATAACTAAAAACCCAAACCCTTGGTATAGATCCTAAGGTATGCTCTCACCCAAAATCCTTATGCCTAGAACTCTCTTATTTTTCTAGAAGAAACTTTTTCTTCTCTCCTTTTTTCTTTATCATTCGCATGTCCAAAAAATTCCATGCATAAATATATGTGCTAGCTCTAGAGAGGCATGGAGGGTTTTAGATAAGATGGTTGGCTTGTTTATTCAAACTCAAACTCCTTTGAATTTGAATAACAACTAGCCTATCTTATCTGCATGGGGCGTGAGAAAGGAGGGCGCATGCCCTCCCTTGCATGGAAAAAATTGATGAGAAACCTCTTTCTCATAGAGATAGAAAGGTGCAAGTCAAAGGATGATGTGGCACATAGGAAGACTAGTCAAACTAGTCTTACATTAGTCATCCAATTGAACTAATCCAATTTAAATTGGTTAGGCCCAATTAGACTAGATTAAATCCAACTTATTTTGGCTTAATTAGACTCAGTTAAATCCTAATCAAATTAGAAATTAATGAAGCCAAATTTTTTATCAAATTAGGGATTAAACCTCCTTAACGATTAGATCATCTTATAATCTAATCGAATCAAATCCAAATGAATCCAATTCAATTGGTCTTGATCCAAAAATAATCACTCAATTAAATTAAGTTAATTAGTAAACAAATCACTAATTAAACTTCTCTTGATCAGCCATTAGATCAGATAGGAACCTCTAGTGTGTGTGATATCGTAGGTTCGAACATAAGCCGATAGCACAAGAATTAATTTTATGTACTAATCGAAGTGATCATCTAGTAATGGTACCCAACATCCAAATAGGCCGAATAGTGCACTTGCAATATTCATAACCTACATAAATATGGTTACTGCATAATTCATTCCTTTGATCTCTATGTATAGAATGACTCAGGATTTAACTGTCAACCCTAGAAGATACATCCAAATCATGTCTCAAAGCAATTAGCCCTGTGACCCCTCACTAGGACTATCCTGGCCAAGACTTTCCTAAATTAAAATATTATTGAACACAACTCTTGTGTCTAGGAGTGGTTAATCCCATTTTGACTCATGCACTGACTTCTCAAGTACTTGACCATATCCAAAAATCTTCTATCACTAAATTAGAATTTTAGGTAGATTGACATCAAAGCATAGTGAGTTACTTGGAAGTTACCATACCGATCTCAGGTCGGAGGGACACTTATTCCCATATTCCATTAGAGCAATTCTTGATAGTAGAAAAGCTCTAAAGTCGATCATGTTCAGTGTAGATATACCCCTACATCTCACCTGCATGCCATACCAGTGTCTCCACACTCCTTAGTTAAGAGGATAACCAATCTATATGGTACACAATGATCTATACTCGATAAACGTTATCATCCTTAGTAACAACGTATCATTTAGTTGCAAACAATTTTAAGGACTAAATGACAAAACCTTCTTTGTCGATTCTAAATAGTCCTAAGGACTTCGTCACAACAAACAGGAGTTCATTAGAAGATGAAAGATTTATGATGAAAAGATAGAATAATTTTTATTCAATTAATAATTTATATATAATTATATAAAATAGCTCAATCGTCAATAGGCTGATGATTGGCTTTGGGATACTATTCCCAACATCTTTAAGACGCAGATGCGTGATGGATAGTCAATCCAATATCATTGCCTAGCGATGATTTAGGACCTAAAAGAGCTTGAGAAGCTTAGTGTCTTAATAGATAAGGATCTACAGATTGATGTGATTCTACAGTCTTTAACTGATTCATATAGATAGTTCATCATGAACTTTCATATGAATAAGCTCTAGTGCACCTTGGCAAAGTTGACGAATATGCTGGTTACTGCTGAGCAGACTTTGAAAGATTCAAAGGGCTCAGTTCTTTCTGTGGAGCGGACTTCTATCAAGAGAAAGTCATTTGGAAAGAAGAAAAAGTCTGCGAAGAAGTAGAAAATAGAGGGAAAGAAGAAGGGCAAGCTAAAGAAAAAGATCATGAAGAAGGAAAAGTATTTTCACTACAACCCTAATGGTCATTGAAAGCAGAATTGCCCTGCATACCTGGCTAGCCTAAAGAACAAGAAGAAAAGAGGACCTTCTAAAGGTATGCTTGTCATTGAGACTAATCTTACGGTTTCTTCTACATCAAGTTAAGTTATTGAGTCTGGTTCTAGTGCTCTTTTGTGCAGTTCTATGCAGAGTCTTTAGGATAGCAGGAGGTTGAGGGAAGGCGAGATGATCCTGCACGTCATAAATGGAGCAAGAGTTGCTGATATGGCCATTGGATCATACCCTAGATATGTCTTAGTTTTTAGGGACTGTTATTATGTATCTGCTGTGAGTAGAAATTTGATTTCTATTTCATACATGGCACATGAGAACTATGTAATTAGTTTATTTAAGGACCACTTACTATTCTTTTTGAAAAAAATAAAATTACAAGTAATTTCTTAATTAACGATCTCTATCAATTACATGTAGTTGTATCTATGTACAATATCGAGCAAAACATGTATGCCATAAGATTAAAACCACCTAGGGATAATATCAATGAAATATATCTATGGCACCTTAGGCTAGGTCATATAATCGAAGGCAGAATTAACAAATTGAAAAATTTGGACTAATGGGTTCGTTGACTTTCGAGTCATATTCGATTTGCAAGTCATATCTTCAAAGCAAAATGACCAAGCTGCTCTTTATAGGAATGGAAAAGGGCCATAGACTTGATTGCCCCGGTATATATAGATGTGAGTATCCCATTCGATATGTTGGCCAAAGGTAATTTTTTTTACTTCGTCGCCTTTACTGATGATATATTTTCATATGGTATGTGTACCCAATGCCACACAAGTTTGAAGCCTTTGAAAAATTCAAGAAATTCAGACATGAAGCAAAAAAGCAAATCGAAAAGCCCATTAAGGTTCTTCAATCAGATCGAGGAGGTGAATACCTTATTCAAAAATTTTTGAACTATCTCAAGGATAATGGCATAGTCTCATAATGGACTCTGTCTGGAATGCCTCAACTCAACAAAATTTCATAACGTAGAAATCGGATCCTATTGGATATGGTTCGATCCATGATGAGCTTCATAGACCTTCTTGAGTTTCTTTGGAGACATAATTTAATGACAATCATTTATTTACTGAATAAGATTCCATCTAAAATCATTCCTACCACACCATATGAGATATGGTATGTAAGAAGCCAAGTCTAAGTCATCTCAGAATTTGAAATTCTCTAGCTCGTGTCAAAGGACAACAGATAGACAAGTTAGAGTCTAGGTCTCTTAGAACTCGATTTATTGAATATCCTAAAAAGTTATTAGGATATTATTTCTATCTTCTGGAAGATTATAATATGATTGTGAATCGATACGTCATTTTTTCTTGAGAAATAGTTTATTCAAAATGGTGGTATTAGGAGATAAATTAGGCTCGAGGAGAAAGTCTTCAAAGAGCAACGAGCCAAGGAACCTATGGAACTCAGTAAGTTTGAGCCGATCCACACACTACCTCCTTCACCTCATAGGTCAAATAGGATTTTCCTGTTAGATATATGTGCCCTAGAAGCCAGAATTGGCTGACACTTGTGATACACTTCTAGGGGCAAAATTATAATTTTGACTATAATTAATAAGATGGGTTATTTTCTATCACACCTGTGTATTTAGTGTCTGTGATACATCCTTTGAGTTAATGGTAATGATAATTCATATTTTCAAGAGTTGAAAATTTAAGACATGAATAATCATTATTAACTCATAAATAGCACCCGACCATAGGATCATCACGAGGATGGTGATTGATCCGGAAGGTTGGTGTACGATCGCTTCTCTTTAGTAGATGAGTCTTGAGTCTACGGTGTGGAGACACCGGAGCGAAAGTATAGGTACTCGTTAGAGAACGAGGGCACTGAGCGTGACCACCTCGAGTAGTCATTAGGAAGTCTACCTTCTCGTCAATGACTGACTCGATGCTGCAGTAGTGTGTCTGGTTCTTTGACCTGAGATGCATCAGCAGTTCACCTTGAGGGTGTTATAGTTTGACTACACCATTACTCGGTCTCCTAGCCATATGGAACCCTGAGGTGTATGTTGGCTATAGCATGTTCATTGTAGGAACTAGATTGCATCAAGATGGGATCTATCTACCTCGGTGGTAGAGGAGCAGTCCTATGATAATCATGAGAATCAAGTCCTGAAACCCATGGCCATGGCAGAGTGAAATAATAGAAAGAGTTTCTATTTAGATTTTCACATTGGACTCGAATCGAATGATTATATCATATGACAGAGACTAGGGTTTGACGAGTTTACCTTAACCCTAATCTGATCGGGGCTCAAGATAGAAGAACTTAATCACACAGGTAGCTGCATCAAGAGGTTCACATTCAGCTCTGATGGGTTGCCACCATATACTGCTAGGTGTCACTGGTGGATTTTGGGAGCAATTAGAATGATTTAGATGATCGATCATTCTAGCTGTTCGAATCAGAAGAGTTCTGATCCATCGAAAGAAGTTTCGATGATGTCTATGATAGAGATCATGACATATCCCATTACCATACAGAACTGAACCTAACTGGGTCACACAAACAAGGGTTTGAATCTGGTAATCATCAATTGAACTGATCTAGTTCAATTGATCTGAATGAGATTCAATTAGGTTCAAGGAAATCGTGCTAGCACTCGATTGAACCTAACGTTCTTCTTTTACTATCACAAATAAGTTGTCCTGACTGAGCCAAAGGAGTTTGTGCTCAATCAGAGGCCTTCATATGGTCTAACTGGAGGTTGTCCAAGTTAGAGAAGGTTGTCTTATTTTATAAGACATGACCTGCCATTTTTGGTCACCTGCCATTTTTGGTCCTTTGACTTTGGTCAAAAGTTGACCTTTGACTGGTCAAATGTTGACCATAGACACTTTGACTTTTATCCACGTGTCACGCACCTATTGGAGAACTGGTGGGGGCCTGTCCCCCTACCAGAACCTGGCAAGGAGGAGGGCGCACGCCACCCTAGGCATGCGCCCAAGTTGGAGGCGCCTTGGAGTCCTTGTTGGACAAGGACTCCACCTCCCTTTTGGATTCCAATCAGAGTTCTACTAAGAATCCAGTTTGACTGGTCTTAGGCGCCCTCTAAGGAGGAATCCAGGGGTCTCTATTCCCACCAATCAGATTTAGATCTTATTTCACAAAGGGATTGTGATTGGTTGGGAGGAAGAGGAGTTGGATCACGCTTAGTCTATAAAAGAGACCCTGCGCCCAACTCAGATGAAAAAAAAAAAATGAAATTCAATAGAGATTTCCCACGCCCCAAGGCTACCTCTCCCCTCTTCCTCCATGCCTAAACTTCTCCTTCTTCTCCTCTCCACGTCCAAAAGGGTTTTGGACTTAGGTTGGTGCGTTCCAGATAAAAAGAAAGGCGATCAAAAGAAGAAGGCTGCACTGCTGCAAAGGACGACTGCTGATCTTTAAAAGGAGTTTTGAAGATCCTCCAGATCAGATCCAGATCTGATTTTTGGAGGAATGATAGAGAAGAAGAGGATCTCCAGATCCAACCTGAGTGGATACCGGTAGAGGCCAGGCGCTTGCGTGGCTAAGATCCAGAACGTTCCGCTGCAATCAGGATCATCTACAGGGTAATAGGATTACCCAAATCAGGTAAATTAAATTTGATTTAATTTATCTTATTTTAATTTATTTTATTAAAATAATAAGGATCAGATCTAAAACATATGAAGATCTAATTGGGATCAAGTGAAAAATTTTTGAAATATATCTCTTGATCTGATCAGATCTGGACGAACCTGGACCGGGAAATCAGGATTTCCCTTCAACTGGTATCAGAGCCATGGTTCTAAATTGTTTAGATCTGATTTTAATTTTATTTTAATTAGAAAATAAAGTGATTTTAGATGTCACATGAGATGTGATCAGATCTGAAATCAGAAAAAATTAAAATTAAATGATTTGGATCTAAGAACATGAAGATATGCATGACTAGTTCTAGAATAGAATAGTTCTATAAAATAGTTTTGCATGTCTTTGATTTAATCTGATTAAATCATATTTTAGATCTTCTTATTTACTATTTTCTAATATTATAAGTATTATAATAACATCTGATAAACAGCAAATAAAAATTATTTAATTTTTAATATCATATGAGATATGATTGATGCATGTCTAGACTAGTTGTAGAATAGTTCTACATAATTGTCTAGATTAGAATTTATTTTGATTAGATCAATTTAAATCTAATTTTTCAGATTATTATGTGATAATTTAGATCTGAAAACATGCATGATTATGATACATGAGATGTATGCAAAATATGCCATGATTAGATCTACTTTATATATGAGATATATGATATAGATCTGATATTGTTTTGTAGTATTGAATATTCCTGATTAAGACGTTCCTCTTGGCCGTCCGGTCATAAGAACGAAATAGGGTTTAAAGGCCCTCTCTTTCCATTCGATGGGGTGTTCTTATGACGTGTAGGGGTGCTGCGTGTTCGTCCTTAATCAGAAACCCAAAACTTACTTTCTGCAAAACCCTAGATCCTGAAACCCTAGGATTTATTGTGCATATTTTGTTTATGAACCCTACTTAATTAAGAATTAAGTTTATGGAATATTAATTAGGTCTAAAATTGAGAATTTCAGATCTAAGATATATTCATAATACTGGGTTTGGGCTTGGGTAGCTCAATTAGGTCTAAGCGGTTGATCAAACTGAATCAAGAGTTGGTTAGAGGGGATCAACAATGCTTAAATTGACCAGCCTAATAGGATTAAGTCTGGGTCAAGATCGAGTCACGATCAAGCAAGACCTAATTAGGCTCAGAGGTTAGAGTCTGGATTATAGGCTAACCCAATTGGT
>QRFJ01006872.1:0-58667 GCA_006176705.1 Cocos nucifera
CAAATTAAATATATTTAACTTAATGGTCATATTTCCAAAAGATAGCTTCATAAGTCCATTTCTACAGCTGATTTCAGCATTAGCAGTTGCTAGAAAAGGTCATCCTAAAATAACTAGGATATGGTCCTTCGAATTTAAAATTGGTTCGATCTCTAAAATGATAAAGTCTACAAGAAAGATAAAATTGCCAATCTTGATTAAAACATCTTCAACCATTCCCTTGGGGATCCTAAAAGATCGGTCTGCCAATTGTAACGTGATCCCTATTGGCTGAAGTTTTTTCAATCCTAATTGCTCGTAGACTGAATAGGATAAAATATTTACACTAGCCCCTAAGTCTAGCAAGGCCTTCTCAATGTTGGTTTCTCTGATAACACATGAAATTGTTGGAGATCCTGGATCCTTATATTTTATTGGCACATGACTTGACAAGTAAGAGCTCATGCTTGCGGCTAAGAACGCTCTCTTAGGTACATTGGTGGTTCTTTTCTTAGTGTAAAGATCTTTTAAAAATTTAGCATAGATCGGTACTTACTGGATCATGTCTCGCAGAGAAATATTTATCTAGACTTATTTGAACACCTCTAACATTTTATCCAAATGTTTCTATTATTTTTTGGACCTTAGTCAATTTTAAAAAGAAGTTTTAGGAGTTGTGGGTACAGGGCTGGATGTATTATCAGTTTCAGGAGCTTGAGTTTGTAAGGTAGGTTGTTCGTAAAGTTGTTCGGCAGATGAGTCTTCTCTATTGTTAGATGTACCTACCTTGTTGTCCACTTATTTCTCTAATCTTAAAGTATAAATGACATTCACATGATTGACTTGATTTTCATGTTGGGATCATGGATCATTTTGGTTTCTTGGGTTGGGCTCGGGTTGGCTAGGTAGCCTACCTCGTTCTCGCTCATTCATGGTAGAAGCTAGCTAACCTATTTGCATTTTTAGATGGGCTATGGCCAAGATGTTAGCATTTAAGAGTTGGCCTGTGGTTTGCATGAAATTACTCAATATAGCATTGGTGTCAGTATTAGATTTGGTTAGGACTTTCAGACTTTTCTCTAAAGAACTAAGTTTCTTTTCAGGATTATTGAAGCTTGGTGGGTTGTTTAACACAAGGTTGGGCCTTGGGTTTTGCTGGTTGAAACTAGGATCGCCTACATTTAGATTCTACGACCATGAGAAGTTTGGATGATTCCTCATCCTGGGTTATATATGGGTGCATAAGGATTGTTCATTGATTTTTGGTATGCGGCATTTATCTGTGCACACCCATTCTTTGTTGGATTTATTAGGAGAGAACAATCTTTAAGGATATGGTTTGGTGCACTGCACCCGCTGCACATGGGTGCAGACACATGGTTCACACTAGCTGGTCTCTACAGTTCTAAGGCCTCTAACCTACGTGTTAGGATTACAATTTTAGCCTCTACAACTAGAAAAGTTTGAACTTGGTACATTCCACCTCTTGAAGGTGTTGGTCTTTCTGGTTTCCTAGTCATTTTTCATTGAAAACTTTTTTCGACTAAGTCTTCTAGAAATTGCCAGGCCTCATTAGATTTTTTATACATAAATTGACCTAGGCACATGGATTCTAGTATGGTTCTGAAATTTGAATCTAACCCCTCATAAACTATCTGGCATAGCCTCCAGATCTCTATTCCATGGTATAGACATTGGATCAAGAGGTTCTTAAAATGATCGAAATACTTCTAAAATGATTCACCAGCTAGTTGGTAGAATTGGTTGATCTCATTTCTAATTCTAGCATCTTATGATGGGAAAAATATTTTTTAAAGAACACTCTTACAAAGTCTTCCCAGGTCGTGATAGATTGATTTGACAGGCTGTATAACCACTTTTTGGCATTATCCCTAATGGCGAAATTGATTAGTCTCAATTTGATCTCATCATCAGAAAGTTTTTGTAGCCTTATGGTTGTGCAAACTTCTTCAAATTTCCTAATGAATATATATGCATCCTCTACTCCAGTAAATTTTGGAAGCATATTAATCACTTGAGGTTTAATTTTGAAGTTATTTGTAGTAGGTTGAGGCAACCTGATGCAAGAAGCCTGGACAAATCCAACTAGGTAACATAAATCCTTAAGGATTTGAGGCTAATTGGTTTCTTCCATTTTAGGGACTTTAAGGCTTGACACAGGAATCGAGTCAATTTTAACTAGTCGACCCAAAATTCTTCTCCACGAAAGAAGTGGAGAATTCACTTTATTTTATATATTTTTTATTTTTTTATTTTTTTTATTTTTTATTATTTTGTTGATTTTTTTAAAGAAGAGAGATGTGGAAGATAGATTAGTTAAGATTTATTTTTTTGATTTTTTTTTCAAACACTTATCAAGCAATTATCTATCCTAGGTTACCTTAAATCTAGAGAGCTTATAACTGCCAAGATCGTCTTGGAGTCCTCCAAGTCAGAAACTAACTAGCCAACTAGCTAGGTAAGGATAAGATTAATGAGAGTCCCCCCGTTGTTTTCTTAGACACCAATTAGATTGGCCAGATAAGTGAACGAAATCAATTAAAGAACCACCTTTCTTTGAGCTCGTATCCATGAATTTCTTTCCTAGACATCAGTCAACTAGCCAATCCTGACCCGATCCAACTCTTTCGGATGCCTTGTCCTAATGAGCTCGGATGTCCATAGGATTGATGTCTAATTGATTCTATTTAAGGATAGGATGAATGCAAATGAGAAAACTTATTTGTGGGCTAAGGAAGGATAATGAAATTACCATCTTATCTTATTTAGGTTTGTGCCCTTAAAGTAGTTTAGATATGCTTATGCACAACCAATAAGAACAAACAAGTTTTAAAAAAAAAAATTAATACTGAACTAAGATCAAATTAGTAAGCTAAAAGAAAAGAAAATGTTAGATTATATACTTGATTTCCAGCACTCACCAATTTTCTACAAAGCAAGATAAAAAGAAAAAAAATAGAAAGGTCAGACTAAAATTAAACTAAAAGCACGAAGATTAAGAATTTAGAACATAATTTAAAACACGTCAATTTTCGATAACGATGCCAAAAATTTTATGTGTCTTAAATTAACCGCAAGCACATGGTGTGCAAAGTAGCACGTTCGGCGAGTATGGATCGATCCCATAAGGAATTATATTTGAATTATTTTCAAATCCTTGCTCAGACAAGCTTTAACAAAGAATTTGGAGGTTTGTTTGATTACTTACTACTAAATAGTAAATTAATTATGGAGAATAATAATTTAAAGATCAAGGGCTTTGAATTCACTAGACCAATGACTTAGAGAGCATTTCTAAGATTTCTCTTATAATGTTTCTTAATCAAGGTATAATGCATGGACAAGCATTCACCTTAATTAAAGAACTCTTCTTTTAATTGTTTCTCTTATGTTACCCAAGTATGAACTATGAAGGAACTCTGATCCAACAATAATCCATCAAAGTTTTTCATAAGAAAGAAGAGAAAGGATTTAAAAAGATTTAGACTTTCTACCTATTATCTTTCTTACATCGAATCAAGCATGAACTAAAGGGATTGAAACTTAATGATAGTCCATCAAATCTTTTGGCAAGAAGCTTGAAGGAAGAAGAACTAAAAAGATAAAGTCAAGAAGAAATCCTAAAAATTACCTCTAATCATGGTTTAGCTTCATCGCAAACCCCAAAGGATTGCTTAGCTAGACATGATTTAAATTAAAACTTAAAAATTATTTAAAATTAAATTCTATATTACTTATTGAAATTTAAATTGTAGAAAATAAAAGTGATGCAGAAATTAAATAAGCAGAATAAAAAAATTAAACTATCCTATGTGTTGAATTTAAATTGCATAAATTAAATTACATAAGTGATAATTAAAAAAAATAAAATATAATTTTATTACTGAAATAAAAATTTAATACAAAACTGACTCCTAAGCTATAACAGGGCTTAGAGCTGAAACATGAAAATAAAAAGAATAGACTTTCCTCTGGCATACTTTTTCTAACTAACTCTCCTTCTCATATGTTGGAAGGGTGGAAGAAAGTAGAAAAAAATAGATAAAAATTTTATGGATAGGTATTCCTGTCTATCACACGGGCTCCTATAAGAGTTGTGGTATGGAGAGATATCTCTGAGGTAGAGGCACTGGGCTTTATTTATAGGTGTTAGGAGGGAAGAGGTTTTCTTGATTTTTAGATGTGGGACTAAAAAGATGCATTCTAAGAGAATGGATGGTTGAGATGAAGTGATGAGAAAGTTTGGATGGATGAGATGAAGAGGATGGAAGATAAGCTAAGAAAGAGAGTTGCCGTTAAATCCAAATACTTTCTCTCTAAAAAAAAATTCTAAAATTTATTTTTTTCTTCTTTATTTTTTCTTCTTTCCATGTTTGCCAACTTCTCTTCGCGCCCGCATTCCACGTACAACTTTTGGACCCAGCTTCCATGGTGCACCAGCATGCTTCCGCATTCGCATCCACTTACCAACCCACATGTTGCGTACAAAGTCATGTTAAAGCCCTCCAAAGAAAACTCATTCATAAATTTTCTTTGTACAATAAATGCTCTAGTGGTGGGGGCTTGTCCCTGCCAGAACCTGGCAAGGAGATGGGCGCACGCAAGGGAGGCGTGAGCCCAGTAAGAGGCGGCATGGAGTCCTTGTGGGACAAGGACTCCATCTCCCTTTAGGATTCCAATGAGAGTTCTTCTAAGAATCCAGTTTGACTGGTCCAAGGCACTCTCCAAGTAGGAATCCAGGGGACTCTAATCCCACCAATCAGATTTAGATCTGATTTCACAAAGGGTTGTGATTGGTTGGGAGGAAGATGACTTGGATCACGCTTAGTCTATATAAGAGACCCAGCGCCCAAGTGAAAAAATAATCAAGAAATAATCAAGAAGCAATCTTCCCACGCCCCAAGGCTGCCTCTCTCCCCTTTCTCCACGCCATACTCTCATCTCCCCTTGCTCTCCACGTCCAAAAGTGTTTTGGATTTGGATTGGTGCGATTTAGATCAAGAAAAGGAGATCAAAAGCAAGAAGGCTGCGCTGCTGCGAAGAACGACTGCAGATCTTCAAAAGGAGTTTTGAAGATCCTCCAGATCAGATCCAGATCTGATTTTTGGAGGCGTGATAGAGAAGAAGAGGATCTCCAGATCCAGCCCGAGTGGATACCGGTAGAGGCCAGGCGCTTGCGTGGCTTGATCCAGAACCTTCCGCTGCAAACAGGATCATCAACAGGGTAATAGGATTACCCTATTCAGGTAAATTGAATGTGATTTAATTTATCCTTTTCATTTAATTTTTATTAAATAAATAAGAATCAGATCTGAAGCATCCCTGATCTGATACAGATCTAAGAGAAAAATTTTTGAAATATATCTCTTGATCTGATCAGATCTGAACGAACCTGGTCAGGGAAATCAGGATTTCCCTTCAATAGTCTCTCAATGGACTCCACTAGGAATATCTCAACTCAATGAAATTTTAGAATGGAGAAATTGGACTCTATTGGATATGGTCTGATCCATGATGAACTTCACAGACCTTCCTGATTTTCTTTGGGGACACTCATTATTAACTTCAATTTATCTACTGAATAGGGTTCCCTCTAAAATCGTTCCTACCACACCGTATGAGATATGGCATGGTAAGAAACCAAGTTTGAGTCATCTTAGAATTTGGGGTTGTCTAGCTTATATCAAAAGACAACAAGCGGACAAGTTAGAGTTTAGATCCTTCAGAGCTCGATTCATAGGATATCCTAAAGAGTCATTAGGATACTATTTTTACATTTCAGAAGATCATAATATGATTGTGAGTCAACATGCCATCTTTCTTGAAAAATAGTTTATTCAAGATAGCGGCATTGGAAAGCAGATTAAGCTTGATGAGAAAGTCTCACAAGTACAACGAGCCAAGAACCAATTGGAACCAAATCAGGTTAAGCTAATAAGAACACTACCTCCTTCACCTCGTAGATCGAAAAGAGTTTTTCATCCTCTTGAAAGATACTTAGGTATTTTTTCAGAAGAAGTAGAGAAAATATTTCTTGTAGGTAATGGTGCTCATGGTGATGATCCCAAAACCTACAACGAGACGATATCAGATATCGACTCTGAGAAATGGCTAGAGGCAATGCAGTCAGAAATTGACTCGATGCATTCAGCCAAGTCTGGACCTTGATAGATCCACCAGAAGGTATAGTCCTATTGCGTGTAAATGGATCTTCAAGAGAAAAATTGGTGCAAATGAAAATGTGGAGACATTCAAGGCTAGACTAGTGGCAAAAGGATATTGTCAATGCGAAGGCATTGACTATCAGAATACCTTTTTTCCAGTGGCTATGCTAAAATTCATCCGCACATTGCTTGCCGTTGCAGCCTATTTCGATTATGAAATATGGCAAATGGACGTGAAAACGATATTCTTAAATAGATATCTTGAGAAAGATATCTATATGGAATAGCCGCTAGGTTTCACATCTAATGATACTGATTACAAGATTTGCAACCTGCAAAGATCCATATATGGACTTAAGCAAGCATCTCGGAGCTGGAACACTCGTTTCAATGATGTGATCAAAATATTTGATTTCATCAAAAATAAAGAGAAACCATGTGTCTTCAAAAAGGTCAGTGGGAGTGCTGTTGTCTTTGTCGTATTGTACGTGGATGACATCCTCCTTATTGGGAATGATATTCTCATGTTAACGACAGTCAAAATATGGTTGTCCAAGAAATTCTCCATGAAAGACCTAGGTGAAGCATCCTTTATTCTAGGAATTAAGGTCTATAGGGATAGACCGAATAGGATGCTAGGACTTTCACAGAAGATGTACATAGAGAAAGTACAAAAGAGGTTTAGTATGAAAAACTCTAAGAGGAGATTAATACTCTTCAGACATGGTATTCATCTTTCCAAGAAGATGTGCCCTAGCACACCTGAGGAAATAGAATGCATGAGCAAGATCCCTTATGCTTCTGCAATAGGGAGCCTCATGTATGCCATGCTATATACACGACCTGATATAGCCCATGCTGTGAGTGTCACAAGCAGATATCAATCAAATCCAGATGAAGAACACTGGACTTCTGTGAAATATATCCTTAAGTACTTAAGAAGAACCAAGGATATGATGTTGGTCTTTGGTAATGGAGAACTCCAAGTCCAGGGATACACAGACTCGAATTTCATATCCGATATAGATGATCGAAAGTCGACATCTAGGAGTCTGTTTGTATGCAATAGTGGTGCTGTCAGTTGGAAGAGTTCTAAGCAAACCATGATAGCAGATTTCACCATGGAAGTAGAATATATTGCTGCATCAGAGGCTACGAAGGAAGCATTCTGGTATAAGAAGTTTGCTGTAGAAATTGGAGTAATGCCATCAGATGCCATTCCTCTATACTGCGATAACAATGGTGCCATAGCCCTTGCTAACGAGTCGAGGTCTCATAAAAAATTCAAGCACATTGAGTGACGATACCACCTCATCTGTGATTACCTCGAGAAGGGTTATGTCGAGGTCAAGAGAGTCGACTCCGTAGATAATGTGGCAGACCCACTTAAAAAGCCGTTGGGCCAGTAGATGATCGAAGCCCACCTTGAGAAGATGAGACTTAGACTTGTAGCCAATTGGCTTTAGGACAAGTAGAAGATTGTTAGATATATGTGCCCTAGAAGCCAGAATTGGCCGATACTTGTAATACACTTCTAGGGACAAAATTATAATTTTGATTATAATTAATAAAATAGATTATTTTCTATTACATATGTGTATTTAGTGTCTGTGATACATCCTTTGAGTTAATGATAATGATAATTCATATTTTCAAGAGTTGAAAATTTAAGACATGAATAATCATTATTAACTCATAAATGCTCCCGACCATAGGATCATCATGAGGATGGTGATTGATTCAGAAGGTTAGTATACAATCACCTCTCTTTAGTAGATGAGTCTTGAGTCTACGGTGTGGAGACACCGAAGTGAGAGTATAGATACTCATTAGAGAACGAGGGCACGGAGCGTGACCACCTTAAGTAGTCATTAGGAAGTCTACCTTCTCGTCAATGACTGACTCGGTGCTGCAGTGGTGTGTTTGGTTCTTTGACCTGAGGTGCATCGACAGTTCACCTTGAAGGTGTTATAGTTTGACTACACCATAACTCGGTCTCCTAGCCATTCGGAATCTTGAGGTGTATATTGGTTATAGCATGTTCATTATAGGAACTGAATTGCATCAAGATAGAATCTATCTACCTCGGTGGTAGAGGAGCAGCCCTATAATGATCATGAGAATCAAGTCCAGAAGCCCATGGCCATGGCAGAGTGAAATAATAGAAAGAGTTTCTATTTAGGTTTTCACATCAAACTTGAATCGAATGATTACATCATATGACAGAAACTAGGGTTTGATGAGTTCACCTTAACCCTAATCTGATCGGAGCTCAAGATAGAAGAACTTAATCACACAGATAGCTGCACCAAGAGGTTCGTATTTAGCTCTGATGGATTGCCACCATATACTGCTAGGTGTCACTGATGGATTTTGGGAGCAATTAAAATGATTTAGATGATCGATCATTCTAGCTGTTCGAATCAGAAGAGTTCTGATCCATCAAAAGAAGTTTCGATGATGTCGATGATAGAGATCATGACATATCCCATTACCATACAGAACTGAATCTAACTGGATCACACAAATAAGGATTTGAATCTGGTGATCATCAATTGAACTGATCTAGTTCAATTGATCTGAATAAGATTCAATTAGGTTCAAAAAAATCGTGCTAGCACTCGATTGAACCTAACATTCTTCTTTTACTATCATAAATAGTTGTCCTGACTGAGCCAAAAAAGTTTGTGCTCGATCAGAGACCTTCACTTGGTCTGACTGAAGCTTGTCCAGGTTATAAAAGGGTTGTCTTATTTTGTAAGATAATACCTGCCATTTTTTGTCACCTATCATTTCTCGTCATTTGACTTTGGTCAAAAGTTTACCTTTGACTGGTCAAATATTGACCATTGATACTTTAACTTCTATCCACGTGTCATGCACCTATTGGAGGGCTGGTGGGGGCTTGTCCTTCTGCCAGAACCTGGCAAGGAGGAGGGCGCCCGCCACCCTTGGCGTGTGCTCAAGCTGGAGGCGCCCAGGAGTCCCTGTTGGACTGGAACTCCATCTCCTTATTGGATTCCATTTAGACTCCTCCTAAGAACCTTCTTTGACTGGTCTTAGGCACCATTTAAGGAGGAATCCAAGGGACTCTATTCTCACCAATCAAATTTAGATCTGATTTCATAAAGGATTATGATTCGTTGGGAAGAAGAGGAGTTGGATCACGCATAGTCTATAAATAAGACCCTACGCCCAACTCAAATAGCATTGAAAATTTCCACGCCCCAAGGCTGGTTCTCTCCTCCTCCTCCATGCCAAGCCCATCTTCTTCCTCTCCTCTCCACGTCCAAAGTAGTTTGGGATCTTGGTTGGTGCAATCCAGACAAGAGAAAGGCGACAGAAAGCTAGAAGACTGCACTGCCGCAAAGGACAACTGCTGATCTTCGAAAGATATTTTGAAGATCCTCTAAATCAGATCCAGATCTTATTTTTGAAGATATGATAGAGAAGAAGTGGATCTCTAGATCCAGCCTGAGTGGATACTAGTAGAGGCCAGACACTTGCATGGCTAGATCCAGAATCTTTCGCTGCTTACAGGATCATCAACGGATAATAGGATTACCCTACGTCAAGACAAATTAAATTTGATTTAATTTATCTAAATTTATTTTAATTATTAAAATAATAAAAATTAGATCTAAACATTCCAGAACTAATCTGGATTAAAGAAAATTTTTTTTGAAATATATCTCTTGATCCGATCAGATCTGAACGAACTTGGTCCAAGAAATTAGGATTTTTCCTTCACTATGGACACTTCTGACCTATCAATTGGATGGTTAGATTGAATTTTTAGTCCTTAGATCTTCTTTCTTGACTCAAGCCTAATCTAAATATGTGAAGCTTCTAAATATGAAAACTTAAAATAAGTAAAAGAGTTTACTAATAGAATTACTTGAGAAGATGGCTAGAACAACAAGCTGAACTAGTTGCTCAGCCATGGATCCTAAAGATCCTCCACGACCACATCACGAAAGGCATTTCGGATGCTTTAAGGTTGCTGGATCAAAAGCCTCTGCATGACCTCCTCGATCCATGTGGGCATCGCTCTAAATTTGGGATGTCGAGACCTATGAGGATGCCAGAAAGGATTGAGTCACTGAAGGGTCGAAGCTATGACCGAATCCTATGATCCAGCTCCTACTCATCCTTTCAGTGATCCTGAGCCATCCCTTAAGATCAAGGGTGGGCTAAGTGGACAAGTCATCGCTATATCACACAACGACGTACTCCGCATAATCCACCTACATAGTTCAGAAATACATTAAATCTAATATACATATCAGATCTTGTAATAACTTAATAAATATAATTTAAAATTCTTACCACGATCTGTCGTGACCTAGAATCTAAATAATTATCAGTCCTTCTAGATCAGTGTGTGGCCTTCCATAACTATAGCTAGTTTGGTGGATGATACAGTTGCCATATCTATAATAAATAAATAATAAAATTAAATTAATTAAAATATATATATAAAAATTTTTAAAGTTCTAGTGAAGAGTTTTGGTATAGATTTCTTAACAATCTATTAGCCACAACATATGTGCCAATGGAATCGCCCATGTGCCTGATCGGATTCTGTTGGGCAGCCCAATTCTGTCGAGCCCTCTGCCACCTACTGACATACTCGCAGCTCCATTAGGACACATAGAATAATGACGTATCAAAATTATATACAAATCAAAAAAAAATCAAGTATTGTTCTCCTCATTCTCCTTCTCATCTCCAGCAGCTGGTAGATGAGAGCCAGATATCCCAACATTCTGAAATAAAAAAATAAAATATTATTCATAAGTTTTGATACAGAGATGTATCTTTTGATATGAAGGTGTATCTTTCGATACCCTCATTCAATTCTTGAACAAATTATTCTTACATATTTCATTCGATGATACGAAACTATAGATACGTCCGACCTATCAATTGAATGATTAGATTAAATTTTTAATTCCTAGATCCTCTTTTTCGACTCAAGCTTAGCCTAAATATGTGAAGCTTCTAAATATGAAAACTTAAAATAAGTAAAAGAGTTTACTAATAGAATTATCTGATGTGATGGCTAGAATAACGAGCCTAGCTAGTCATATAACCGTGGGTCATGATATATGACATGTAATATTATTTTAAAAATTTATACATTGATTAATTTTTTCATAACTTTTTTTTGCTTGTACTAAAAATTAAAAAATAAATATTATATTTTCATATTATAAACTTACATACATATTATAATTAAATAAAATGATTATTATAGCTAAAAAATAAGTTGTTTAAAATTAAATTATCTGATATGTATTTTTTTCTTCAATGATGATACTATCTCATCTCTATACAAGAAAAGAGAAGTTAGTTTTAAAAAAAAATAATGAAGAAATGCAAAGTATAATGAATGATTAAACAAACTAAAAAAAAAAGATAGATATAATAAAATTTACTATAAGAAAATAGAGTTTTAGCAACCAAAAAATCAATCACTAAAAACCAAAAATGAATCGCTAATAATTTAGCAATCAATTTTGCGATCGAATATTATTGACTTATGATTTATCAATTACCAACATACCATTACTTATCAATTATTGATTTTTAATATAAAAAATTACCAATCAACAAATTCAATAGATCATGAATTTAATTAAATATAATATAACAAACTAATAATAAATTGATAATAATTATTTAAATATATTTTATCAAAAATAGATAATTAAAAATGGATAAAATTATAAAAAAATTAAAAAATCAAATCAAATTGAATCAAAATTCTTGATTTCGATTTTGGTTCAATTTCTTTCTTATTCAGGTTGGTTTTTTATTTTTATTTTTCTATTATTCAATTTTTGGATTGAGTCAGTTTGGATCGGTTAAAATTGAATGAATAGCTCAAGTTCAAGTATAAAACACGCTTAACAAAAAGAAAAATCATTTATGAATTTACCTTTCTATTGGAGGGGGGTGATGAGTCGGGGGAGGGGAGTTCTTGGACAAGCTCAAAAAGGACCAACAGAGTAAGGAGGGATGCACCACAGACCGAGAGCTAAGAGAGGGCCACGAGCCACTGCACGGGGGTGACCAGCGATGGGAGGGAGGGCTCCGACGGTGTTGGGATGGAGGAAAGGAGGGGAGGGAGGGCTTCGATAGTGGCAGGATAGAGGAAGGAAGGAGAGGGAGGGCTCCGATGGTGGTGGGATGGAGGAGAGGGAGGGCTCTAGCAGTATCGACGATGGTGGGATAGAGGAGAGGGAGGGCTCCAGCGATGTCAGGATGGAGGAAGGGAGGAGAGGAAGGGCTTTGGCTGTGTCAGGATGGAGGAAGGGAGAGGAGAGAGAGGGCTCTGGCAGTGGCAGGACAGAGGAGAGGGAGGGCTTCGACAGTGATGAGATGGAGGAAGGGAGGAGAGGAAGGGCTTCGGCAGTGGCAAGATGGAGGAGAGGGAGGGCTCCAGTGGTGTCGGGATGAAAGAAGGGGAGGGAGGGATCCGACGTGGGGATGGGGATGGTGGGGTCAGAGTGGCCACAGGATGCCGGAGGAATGGGGTGGGGAGGGAGGAAAGAAGGGTTGGGGGGTGAGGAGGGTTTGGACACTAGTGAGAGGAGGATGAGGGGCGGGAACAAAAGAGAATGAGCATGAAAGTGAAACATTTTTCCTCAATTATTTTGATGTTACAGACTAATAGCGACAATAAACTTGCCGTTGCTAATGCCATCGATAAAAGCATTAGTGATGGACTCCATTACTAAAAACAAAAATCCATCAATAATGCCATCAGTAAAAAATCCATTATTAATATTTTTTTCTATTTTTTTTGAATATAATATAATTCTAAAATTTAAAGTCTATTTTTATTATTCATTATCTAAATAATTATTATTAGAGTATCATCACAAAAAACTATCTTGATTCAAAAAGATCGTCTTGATCCGATAGCCCTAGCTATATCTATCAATAAAATTTAATTTTGGTGGCCATGAATGACCGCTTGATGATCTGATAGATAAAGACCATCGATGAATCCAAAAGCTTACAATAATGATCTCAATGATATTTATAGTATATTATCAAAATTTTATTTTAATCAGATATCACTATCATGGTCAATTTAGCATAGCATGATTTTGATCGTTAAATAAAAAATGAATAATCAAAAGGCCAAACAGCATTCGATTAAGAAGATTTTATAAATAAATGATCTTTGCTATTACTTTAATCATTTGTATGGTGATGATCATAAAACTCAAACTGTACATATATAAACCATCTACGTTAAGTAGATCTTATAAAAATGCAAGTATATTACTTAAGAAATTTAAGAATAAGTATCAAGAGATATATTATTTTGGATCGTTCATATATGCGTGGTTTGGATTTTATGATCACTACCATACAAATAACTAAAGTAGTAAAAAAACCATTTATCTAAAAAATTATCTTGATCGAACGCCATTTGGCCTTTTGATCACTCATTTTATTTAACGATCGAAATAATTTCATGCTAAATTGACCATGATAATGATATCCGATTAAAGTAAAATTTTGATAGTATACTATAAATACTATCAAGATTATCGTTATAAATTTTTAGATCCATCAGTGGTCTTTCTCTATCAGATCATTAAGCGATCGTTCACGGTCATCAAAATTAAATTTTATTGATCGACATAGCTAGGGCTATCAGATCGAGGCAACCTTTTATGATAATACTCTAATGATAATTATTTAGATAATAAATGATAAAGATAAATTTTAAATTCTTAAATTATATCATATTTAGAGAAAATGAAAAAAAATTATTTTTTTGCCATGGCAACTCCATTGGAAATAGTGTCGTTGCTAATGATTATTAGCAATGGCAAATCTGGTCACTAATATTTTTTTTACCATCACTAATAAATTTAATAAATATATTTTTTTTATGATGGTAATATCCATCGCTAATATGTCATCACTAATGCTAATAATTATGATAAATAAATTTTTTTATTATTTACAATGGCTATTTTTTTGCTAATAATGCCATCGCTAAAGAATATTAGCGATGGTATTTGCTATCTCTAATACTTCTTGTGTCATCACTAATAAATTTAATAAATCAAAAAAAAAAATTTGATGAGGATTTCTGTCACTAATATCGCCGTCACCAATGATTATTAGCATTGGCTTTCACCATCGCTAATATTATTTCTATCATCGTTAATAATTATAATAAATAAAAAAATTATTTTTTCATTGCTAATAGCCGTTGCTAATAGCCATCACTAAAAGTTTATTAGTGATGGTAAAATCCATCGCTAATAATGATTTTTCATCGCTAATAATCCTACAACTTAACTAAAAAAAAAAAATTAGTATTAGCGATGGCTTTTTGACATCGCTAATAATAATCTTTAGTTACTAATAATATTAAAACTAATATAAAAAATTTAATTTTTACTAGTGATGTATCTTGCTGTCGCTAAAAGCCAAACTTGCCATCATTAATAATTTTTTTAGTTTTTGCGATGGTAGATTATTTAATTGCTATATGTCATCGATAAAAATATTATTAGTGATTGTAAAATACCATCGCTAATAAGTATCTACCATCGCTAATAATAAAAAAATTAATTAAAAAATAAAATTATTTTTTATTAGCAATTTGATAATTTTTTAAAAAATTATTAGTGATTGGATCTGAAGAAATATTTTAAAAATTTTTTCTTAAAATCATAATCTGATATGAGACTTCTTAGATCTGATCATAAAGATCAGATATTAAAAGTTAAAAATAAAAATAAATTAGATTTAATTTTAAGTACCTAATTTAGTAATCTAATTATCCTACGATGATCCTATTGATTCCTAAGATTCTGGAAGGAGCCACGCACGTGCTTGGCCTCTACCATATCCACTTAGACAGGATCTAAACATTTTCTTCTCATGAATCTCTTCTCCAAAAATTAGATCTGGATCTAATTTGAAAAGCCTTCAAAATAACTTCTGAGGGCAGTCTATTCGTCTCACGAATATCGTTACATAGATACTGAATCTTGTGCCAAAAATCTTAGACCTTCAACTCAGATTTATATCTAACTTTTTAGGCATGTAGAAGAGAGAAAGAGAGAGGATAGAGGGGGCATGGATATCAAAGCGAAGGCTCCTTTGGGTGTGGAAAAATAAATTACCTTGAGGTAATTTCGTGAGAAGAGTTCTTATACTAGATATAGCACCATAAAGAGTCCCTTTTTGACCATAAACCTTATTAATTCGACCATTGGGACTTTTGGACCTGATCTCCATAAAAAACCCTAGATCTCATTTAGTTCTAATGCCAAAAATCCATTTGGAAGGTGGTGGCATGAAAGGATAAGGAAGAGTCCATGTGCGTCTAGGACTCTTCCCTCAAGAGTTTGATTCAAATCAAACTCTATCAAAACCTAGACTAGGCACCTCCAAAAATCCTAAAATTTTGCACACCTAAAGTATAACTCATTTTCTATCACATATCAAAAAAATTAAGCAAAATAATTTCTAAACAAAATTTTAAAATTTTTTGATCATATGACCCTTAATTCTCTCAATTGGGTCAACTATTGACCCTAGTCCAATTGCACTAGGAATAAATTTAATATTTATAATTAATTTGATCTAAACTTATTTTAGTCAGATGAAAATAAATCCATTCAAGATATAAAAATGAGTCAAATCAAATTCGACTCGGTTGCGATGAATCAGAAAGATTATAGAAGGAGAAAGTCAGGCTCAATCATGTGCTAGCACGATTATCTTGAATCTGATTGGATCTAATCCAAATCAATCAAACTAGGTTAGCTTAATTGATGACATCTAGATCTAAACCTTTATTTATGTGATCTAGTTAGGTTCAGTTCTATATGGTAATGAGATATGTCGTGATCTCCATCATCGATATCATCGAAATATCTTTTGATGGACCAGAACTTTTTTAATTCATACAATTAGAATGATCGATCATCAAAATCATTCTAATTGCTTTCAAAATCCATCAGTGACACCTAGCAGTATATGGTGGCAACTCATCATAATTGAAAGTGAACCTCTTGGTGCAGCTACCTATGTGATTAGGTTCTTCTATCTTGAGCTCCGATAGGATTAGGGTTAAGGTGAACTCGTCAAACCCAATATCCGTCATATGAATTAATCATTCGATTCGAGTCCTATGTGAAACCCTTTATAAAAAATCTTTCTATCATCTTCACTCTGCCATGGCCATAGGCTTATGGACTCGATTCTCATGATCATCATAGGGCTACTCCTCATCTATCAAGGTAGATAGATCCCTTATCGGTGCAATCCAATTCCTACAATGAACGTACTATAGCCAACATACACCTCAAGATTTTGAATGATTAAGAGATCGAGTTATGATGTAGTCAAACTATAACACTCTCAAGGTAAATTATCGATGCACCTCAAGTTAAAGAACCAAACACACTACTGCAACATCGAGCCAGTCATCGATGAAAAGATAAATTTTCTTATGAATGCTCGAGGTAGTCACGCTCTATGCTCTCGTTCTCTAACGAGTACCTGTACTCTCACTTCGGTGTCTCCTCATCATAGACTCAAGACTCATCTACTCAAAAAAAGAGATTGTACACCAACCTTCTGAATTAATCACCATCCTCGTGATAATCCTATGGTCGGAAGCAGTTTATAAGTTAATTATAAAAATTCATGTCTTAAATTTTTAACTCTTTGAAAATATAAATTATCATTACCATTAACTCAAAGAATGTATCACATATACTTTAAATACAATATTTTTTTTATTAATTTATAGTCAAAATTATAAAATTATCCTTAAAAGTGTATTACAAGTGTTAGCCAATCTGGCTTCTAGGGCACACATCTAACAAAAAATGCCATCGCTAATATTTGTTGCTAATACTCTATTTTCTTGTAGTGCCACTTGTATGACCATATCTTTTATTAATGTTATAATAAATTGGTTTGTCCAAGGTAGAAAAGGAGGTCTTCTTTATTATGCATCATATCCGCTAGCAAGTGGAACATTCACCAATTGGATAGGAGAGAATATGCAAAAATTGTTGAAAGCACCAACCCTCTCTCCTTTACCTCTCTTCCTCCCCTATTTCACCATTGGCACCAATCCTCTCTCTCTTCCCACCAATCCTTACCTTCACCTATGATCGTGCCACATCAGAGCCATCACTTATCGTTGCTCTCTTGCATAGGTTATACTACTCAATTTTCTCTCTTTTGGAGAAAATAGGTTTTCCTTATTCCCAACCCTCAGCTCACCCTCCTTGCTGTAGCTCAAGCTGTTGTCATCCTTTCTAGACTTTGCTACTTTGGCAGTTGAGATCAAGCTCATTTTTTGGTCCCTATTTCATGGCCCAACACTCTCTTGTTCTTCATCTCATTCCTACACTTATTTCAAGGCCTTAAACCCATTTCCTCCTCCTTTTCTAGCCGAGCCTCCCCCCTTGACACACCTTGTGATTGCATACTAAAACCCTGGTTGTTGGGCTTGTGAGCCAATGCACCATCTGGTACCCTCAGCCCTTTACCCCTTCTTCCATTTGTTATGTACTCTAGTTTTCTATTGTTCCAAAAAAAGATTTAAAGTTTTCTTTTTTTTTTCTTATTTTCTCCAATCTTAGGTATGCAAATGATATAGTCCTTTTAATCAGATCAAGTTCTAAATATAATGGAATAAAAATATGCAACTAATATTTCTAAATAATGGTAAAACCAAAGAAAATAGAGGTGGAAGAAGACAAGAGGTGATGAATTTCTTAGCAATTATAGAACTTATTACATCTCATTCTACTCATGGATTGGTTGATTCCCTATGATAGAAAGCTCCTCCCTATCTTTAGCAAAGTTTGGGTACAAAAATCAAGAAGATGAGTGCTATATTAAAAAGTCCTTAATTCAACCATAGTTCTCTGCTTGAAGAACTCGCTGCTTGACATGGAAAGAGCCTTCTAGATCAAAGTTTCTATTTGAAAAATGTAAGCTTTCATCATAATATCTCCAAAAAAAGAGCTTGCCTCCTTCGAGAATATCCCATGGCCATATTCCACTCGGTCTTTGCTCACTATAGCTATAGTTCATATAAGACTGCAAATGGATTAGGTTGACCCATGACTCAATCCGACCAAATCCACTAAGATTCGATCCGAACTAACTCGTGGAGCCAAATCAAGTTATAAACATTCTATTTTCTAGGTTGAATCTAGGTTTATCGAATTCTAACCCAATCTGACTCGAACCCAAATAGAGACTTTAAAAAACCTAAATCCAAAGCATTCCTCTTTCCTATTTTGTTCTCCATCCCTAAAATATCATTCTTTGTTCTCTCCATTTGCAATTGATAAGAGCACGATGTTGTCATTAGGACATCATATTTATTAGTTTAATTCTGACTTCTTAAATTAATTAAAAATAGATAGAAAATAATGGATCGGATTAACTCCACAAAGAAGGCAGTATTTTAGTTTTAAAATTTTTAATTTTTATAAAAAAAGATTTAAAAAAAATAAAAGTTAGAAAATAAAATTATAAATAAGAAATAAAAATTAAATGATGCAAAAAATTAAACTTGGTACTAAAATCTACTAGTTAGATCTTAGCATCTACTTACAATGAAAATAAAGGGCAATTAAAATAAAGCAGCAGAATTTAAAGAGTAAGAAATTAAAGTCTAAAATTTAAAGAGTAGAAAATAAAATTTATATTAATTAAAATTTAATTTAAAATTTAAATACATAAAATTTAAAAAGAGTAGAAAAGAAAGAAAAACTAGAAAAGATGTGATCTCGATCTTGGATCAAAGTCAGCATGAAGATGGCATAGCAGATAGCTCTTCTTTGCAGCATCCATTGCCTTGAAGCAGCCTCTAATCCAAGCATGACTCTCATCCTAGATTGTAGCTTTTTCATGATCGAAAATAACTTGATTTGATGGCCTGAGGATCCTTAAATAGGTGTTGGAGGGCTAGAATAAGTGTTATCAGCCAATATGGGACCAAGGTAGTGTTTGATCGGCAAAATATGAAGAAATTCTAAAGAAAATTAGATTAAAAGAGTTTTTGGATTGAATTTTGCTCTTCTAGTGAAGTCTGGCCATCAGATCTGGATCAAATGGTCCAAAAAACATCAAAAATTGACATATAATAGCCCAGATCAAGTTGGAATAGATTCTAGCTATTCGATTGCTTTGATTAGGAAGATCTAAGCCATTGGATCACTTTTTAGATAATCAAATCACCTTAAATTCTTCCATCAGGAAAGATTTGGCAATTGGATCTTAGGCGGGAGAGCTCAAGGTCGTTGGATCGTGCTTTGTGGAGTAGTAGTCTTAGAATCAAATTAGGATTAACTCCTTACCGTTGGATCTAAACCGCAAACCACCTGGATCATTTGATCATGCGTCATTATGCAGGAGGACTGCAATAGATCGGGTGCATCACAGACCACAGTGAATTAGTGTGCGATTGGCCCATAAAATTACTAGAATGCCCTCACTTAAGGGTCTACCATGAATCGCGATGAAATTAACATCAACCTAATGTCAGCAGCTCCGGATTGGCTTCCGACATGCGGGCTGGCTTGTGGTGCATTGGCTTGGATGGCTAGGTCAGCTTGGCTGAGCACGTTTGGATGCGCCAGCTAGAGAATGCACCCCGACTAAGCTATGGAGTCGGTTGAACCATTTATTTATTTTTATTTTTTTTAAAATTCATATCCGATCCATATTAGCTTTGATTGGGTCCAAATTTATTTTGTTATGATAAAAAAAATAAGCTCTTTTCACTAATAAACATATTTTTTGAAATATATGAATAAAAATATTTAATAATTAAAAATAAAAATAAATAAATTAATAAATTAATATTTTTATTAGTGTATTTATAGTAATTATCATACTATCCAACTTAAGCTTTGCTCATCCTCGAGTAAAGAAAAAATTTAGTTTTATATATCTTTTAATTTTAGAGTTTCGAATTTTATCTAAGTAATTTTTAAAATGGTCATTGATATTCAGTAGAGCTTAAGTGAGGTATGTCATTGGAGTATTAGTACTTATCAATAGAAAAATTAAGTGAAGAATATCAAATTTTTCTAAATTTTTTCTATCTTTATCTCTGAATTGTTTAAACTTTTATATGGACAAGTGTATTGTTACTTCTGCGCTTCATTTATTGATTTTTTTATTCACATTGTTCATTTTTTGATGCAAATATCATTGCTTAGGCAATGGGATCCGATTACTTGATGAAAAATTAATATTTTTTATAATTAATTTTTTTAATATTGTATGACTATTGAGTGTCTTAATTTCTTAAGCTTTCTATTTGATCTATGTATCGAGTCTTGGGCCAATGACTTCCAAACTAGTTGGCTTTAGGATACTAAGTATAAAATACCTCTCGAGCTTACTAGCTCGAATCAAATAGGCTATGAGTTAAAACTAGCTTTATAACGAGCTTCTTCATCCTTTCCATCTTTTGATGCAAAACTCAATAATTGCTTAGATAAAGAGATCCGGTTACTCAGTGAGAAGTACTTGAAAACTATTTTATTTAAATTTTTTTATGAAGAAATGTATAGTTATTCTATACAAGTTCATAAAAAGTAGACTTTTCTTTGATGCCGATAGAAAAAATCAGAAGTGCTCAAAGAAAAAATATTTATATTTAACTTTTTATTGAATTTTCTTAATACTTGATTCCTCAATATCTCATAAATTTTCTGGTATGTGCATCAATTTTCTTTTAAAAATGCTTAGTTCAACTCGATTCTTAAGCATGATCGAGTGTCTAAATACTAAATACTAACCTCTTCGAGGACTATTAAAAATTTAAAAATTTTATTATTCTCTTCTTTCAACTTAATCGACATTGTCATCAATGAAGAAGAAAAAATAAAGGATGTAATAAAGAACAAGAAAGAATACACCTGACTCAATATGTATTTATAGTCCTATTAAAAAATATGCAGGATTTCATGCATATATTTTAAAACTTTTTTGAACTTACAAGTAATAGAAAATATAGATTAAATAATTTAATCTAATTATACATGTGGTCTAATCACTAAACCCGATATCTAGGACCCATGATATGTTATGATGCAAACATAAATCAAAAAATTAAAACATGAAAGATTGGTATTGATCAAATTAATATCTAGATCTAGAACTATTCTAAAAATCCTAGATCACATCTAGATCAAGAAAAGATCGAATCTCTTATCTTTGTGTGGGTCAAGAACACCATAGTTGAGTCTTGTTGGTGTCCTTTATTGCTTGGAGCCACACATACGTCCGACTTCTATAGATAATCCATATGAGGCTGCAACATAAATCGAAGGTTCATCGAACGAAGATCCACTCAAAGTGCTAGTTTCTTGTGGATCCCTCCTGATGGTTAATCTAAAAGATATCTTCAGATCTCTTGGACCCTTTAAGAGATGGAGAATACAAGGAGGATTGAAAGAAAAATCCAACTTTTGGATCTTCCAAAAATCAAAAATTAAAAGATCCAAAAACTATCCTGAGAGAAGACTGATCTTCTCTTTCAGCACATTAACTTTTGATGTCCAAAATGCATCTCCATGTCAAGATAAGAGGAGACCTTCTCTAAAGTTTTTCATGCTCCATAGCCTTCTCTCTCTCTCTAATTTTTCTGATGATAAAAATCTCACAAAAGATGGAGAAGAAGGGCTCTCAAAGAAATCCTAAGAAAAGATTTTCTTCTCTTCTTCTTCTCACATAAGGACATGACCAGATCATATCAAAGAAAAAGACCACCATGCTCCAACTCCTTAGAGCATTCATCCCCATGCCCTCTCCCTCTCTCTTTCAAATTTTTCTAATAGAAAAATTCATAAAGAAATAAGAAGTAAAAGCTTAAAAGAAAACAACAAGAGAAGACAATCTTCTCTTACCCTTTTCCTTCAAAATATCAACTTTTGATGTATAGATCAAGACCTCTTCTCCAAGGAACTTGGCGCCATGAACCACCATGCCTTCCCTTCTTTCTCTTCCTAGTTTTGTCATGAATTTCCTAAAATTTTTCACATCCTAAAATATCTCATAGGAGGCGCTCCTTTTAAATAGCTTGGACTAGGTCAAAACCCAGTCCAACAAGGAGTTGTTGGGGGGCATCCAACTCTTGGATGCCTCCCCTATTTTCTGAATGTGAGAAACAGCAAAAACCACATACAAAACAAAATAAAAAGGGTTGAACCAAAAAAATATGGCATGGAGAAAAATTGGCACAAGAGAGGAGGAGGTAGTTTGGTTGCATGGGATTCTATCAAGTAGAGTTTAAACCAAAACAAACTTTCCAATTTGACCTATTCAAAATAGATTCAAATTCTTCAGATTAAGGGGCATGGGAAATAATTCTTAGGCATGAAATAATGCATGTAAAAATCTAAAAATAATTAAGGTGGGCATGGACTCTTAAGTAGCGCAAGGAAAGGAGGAGTCCTAGTCTAACTAGGACTCTGCTATTTTGACTAGGTCAAAGCCATCTTAAACTCAATTTAAATCTCATTTAAATTAGTTTTGAGTCAACCTATTTAATAAAAAATTTTAATCTAATTAGGAGCCTAATTAAATTAGATTTAATCAAATTTAAATCTAGTTTAATTTCTAATCAAATTAGAAATTAGGTGCATTCAAGTCCTAATTGAACTAGGACTTGTTCTTCCTTGCAATTGGCTTATTCAATAAATCAATTAGACATAATCCAATTAAATTCAAATCAATTCTAATTGAATCTAATTTAATTAGACTTGATCTTAGCCTAATTGTTCAATCAAATTGAGCCAATTAATAATCTAATTGCTAATCGATCCTCTTGCAATACTTACATTAGGTCAAACATCAATTGTATTGATAGTTTGACCTTAGAATGATTCTCAATCATTGATTAACCATATGATCAAGTTACAATCTCTAATATATATGATCTCATAAATTTGAATCTAAGTCGGTAGTATAGAAATTAATTTCTGTATCAATCAAAATGATCATCTAGCAATGGTACCCGATGTCCAGATAGGTCGAATATATGCAAAGCAACATTCTTAGAACCCTAGCCTATGGTTATCGTATAATTCATTCTTTTGATCAATAATGCTCAAGATGACTTCGAGTTAGCGGCTGACACTCATATAAGTCATCCATATTGTATTTTAAAGTTTGTAAATTCTGTGACTCCTCACGAGAATTACCTAGGTCTAGATTTTGCTAAATTGAAACACAGCAAAATATTCACTTTTTAAAGTTAATTAGAAGTGATCAATCCTATCTTGGCTCACACACCAACACTACAAGTACTTAATTATACTCAAAAATCTTTTTGATCTTATATTAGAAATACAGACAGTCTGGTACCAAAGTACAGTGAGTTGCTTATAAGTCACCATGGTGATCTCAGATCGAAAGAATATTTATATCCATTGATCTTAGCTAGCTACTCTTAATAATAGAGTGCTACATTGATTACGTTCAGTGTAGATGTACTTCTACATTCCACTTGTATGCCATATCAGTATCTCCACGTTACTTGGTTACGAGGACAATCAATGCATATGATATACAGCGATCTACACTCGATAAATTATCATCCTTATTAATAACTTATCATTTAATTGTGAATAATTTAAGAATCATTTGATAAATCCTTCTTTATTGATTAAATATGATTCTAAGGATTTCATCATAATTTAGGAGTTCATTTAAGAAAGATAGAACTTTTATGATAAATAAGCTAAATAATAATTATTATTTAGTAATTCATATACCAATTTCAATCATCTACAACTTAGATGATTGACTTTAGGATATATTTTTCAACAACTCCCATTTGGACTAAAGTCAATTAGAAAAGTATCAAATACCTATTTTCCACTTAAGTTCGTAGAACTCCTTAGTTCTGAGGCTTAAGCAAATGGGTTGGTTAGGTTCTCATTTTCCATCGATTTTCTAAAGGTTGACGTCATCCTGATCTAAAATCAAAGATGATGGCAATACAAAGTATGCTATACATGTGGTGTATCTTAGGTCCTTTAGCCTGAGCTATGGCTTCAGTGCTACGATAGGACTGGACTATTGTTGGAGGGTGCCACTCCCAACCTACTAATGAACTTATGCCACCACATAGCCTACATGGCAGCATCAGATGCCATAGTGTACTCTACATCACTAACAAAATAGGCTACAATATTCGACTTAGAACCTTTTTAGCAAATTACTGCTCTAGTTAGGATAAATTTATGACACGACACTTTCTTACTATCATATTTATCTAACAAAAAAAATTAAAATCAAAACATCCATAAATTTTAAGTCAGCCATATTTGAGTTACTGGATCTTAGTATTTTTCAAATACTTAAGAATTGTCTATACAATCTTTCAGTGGTTCTTGCTTGGATCAGACTAGTATCTGCTCACTACCCTTAGTGAATACACTATATTTGATATTGAATATGGAGAAATAAGATAGCTAAACCTTTATTTCTTGTAATGCTGGAATGTCATTCCTGATTAAGAGAATGTCATTCATAAACAGCACAAGAAATAACACTACATAACTTTTTGCCCATTAACAAATGCAGGGTTCTTCTTTGTTCAGAACAAAGACATACGTTAAAAATATATTTTCCAACTCTGAGATGATAGTCAAACGGGCTTTACATATCTCTACTTTTCCGTCTGTGCTACTCTGATCCTTTGAAAGTTCATACACACCCAATAAATTTTATCCCTTCAGGTGAATCAACTAGTGTCTACACATTATTGATTTTCATGGACTCCAATTTAGATTTAATGGCTCTAAGTCATTTTTCAGAGTCAGACCTCTGCATAGCATCTATATTGGTGATCGAATCTTTATTGTTCTCATCGAGCTCAATAGGATCACCGTCCTAGACTTAGATACCATAATATCTATTGAGCTGATGCTGTACTTTATCGAATCTTCTTAAAGATGCTTCTTTAATGGGTTCTGGGTTTGATCTAATCAAATCCAGTTTTGTAGTTTTAATAGATTGTATCAATTTAATTTACTAGTCGAACTTTCTCAAGTTCAACCTTTTAGGCATCAGTTTCTTCTCTAAGAAACTTCTTTTCAAAAGGAATGCGCTACTACTAAGAACAACTTATGTTCTTTAGCATGATATAAGTAATAACCCCTACACATATACCTATCGAACCAAACTCTAAGTATATCTATGTGCAAAACATTTGACGTAGGCTTGACAATCCTAAACCCAAAGATGAGGGAGTCTAGGTCTATGCCCGATCCATATCCTATATGGAATCTTCGCAACAGATTTACTCGGTATATTTTTTAGAGTAAAATAAGTAGTCTTAAGAGCATGATCGTGAAATAGGTAGACTAGTAAATCCCATCATGGATCAAACTATGTCTGATAAAGTTTGATTTTTTCTTTCCATTACACTAAATCTTATGGTGTTCTGGGAGGAGACCACTATGAGATAATCTCATTCTCTCCTAGATATGTCATAAATTCACTGGATAAGTATTCGCCTCTTCGATCTGATCAAAGAATTCTAATACTTTTTTTAGTTTATTTTTTTATTTCATAATTAAATTATTTAAATATTTCAAATGATTCATGATAGATTCACCCATACCTAGATAGATCGTCTATAATGAAATATTGATATCCTTGATATTATCTATCTTGAGTATTTATTCAATGTGTACATTACACTTAACAGGTTGTGTATATATTATTTTCTTATTGTCCACATATTATTATAACATCATTCATAATGATATCATGATAATCCTTTTTTTTTAATAAATGATGATCATCTTTGGTCAAAAGGCCAACAGAGATCATATTTATCATAAACAATAGATAATAGTGATAATCACTTAAAATGATACTATTTATATTGAAAATTAGCTTGACAATTTTTAAAGTTAGGATTGGAATAGGACTTCCATCCTAGACATTCAAGAATCTCTTTCTATTTTCAAACTTTTTACTTACCTAAAGTCCTTGCAACGAATTGCATAAGACTACTAGTATCTAATACCTAGGTAGTAGAATTACATATAGAGAAATTACAAGGTGTTATCATATAACATCCTTGATGAGCAACTCTTGCTCCTTTCTCTTGTTCAGCTTGTTATGGTTAGAAAAAGTAAGATATTCAGAATAATACTTTTTTCCATGATCTTGCTTCTACTAGTAGAAGTATTTTGCCTAATTTGGGTTAACCTAGGACATTTTATTTTTATTGGACTTAGAAGCCTCAACACGAACCCTTTCGTGCTGCTAAACCAAATTCAACTTTCGATTCTAATTATCAAAGTTGGATTTCATAAGTCATTACTGTCTAATAGTGATTAAAGTAATTAGGATTTAGTCTTAATCTGTATAAAAAAAGAACATAGACCTATTGTATATGAATTATTTTAAGCTTAAAGACTTGGACTTTAGTCTAAAGATTCTTCCATTATTTTGTACAAATTAATAGCCTCTACCTTCGATTCAAAAAATTATTTTAATTTTTTAGTAGGTACTAGAATCCGCATAGACTGCACATGAGCCTGACTATGGCCGGTCAACTCATGTGCATCTATGGATAGATTTTTTAATTAATTATTTTTTTAAACAACTTTTAGTAATTTAGGTTTTGCCCCACGCTTCTAATTAGTAGATTTGGGCCTCCACTGCAAGAATTCAGCTTGGTCCAACCACTAACATGACCATACTTGGTGCATCTAACAATAAATGATTAAGCCCAATTATAGTTGATCAACCTAACCACCATTAGAGAGATACTTTCAAGTTATCATATTATGAATAATAATTTAATTATCAATAAGCACCAGGCCTATGGGCCTCAAATGATTATTTAGTTAATGGATCCATTATCACCCAACTTAATGGGAGGCTATAACTTAGTTATCTCCATAATTTTATCATTTTAAGATTCTAATAATTTTAGAAAATTTAAAATTTATTTATGATTTAAGAATAGAAAGAACATGGACCATTTTGCTCTCACTGACTTCACCAAGTCAGGTCCTCCCACTGACTTCACAAGTCATAGATGAGGACTAGGATCAATTTCGATCCATGGGTTCCTAGATCAGTCTCACTGATTTTCTATATAACATAGGTTAGCATGAATCAATAAGCAATTTAATCAAGACCTGATTAACCATATTGGCTAGGTAAGTGAGATTAGTAGGAGGGTTAATCAAGGCTTTCCATAGATACCATTAAAAATGGTCAAATAAGTAGGCTCCCAATTAAAAACCATCAATCTAAAAATGTCAGACTTATCTTAGATACCAATTGATTTATCAATTTTGATTTCATTTGCATAAAGACTCGGGCACGACCACTGAGCCACAATTAGTGTCCATTTGTTAGAGGTATGGATTTTGATCAACTACAACTATTAAATTAATTAATAGAAAAAAATGATCTAATCCTAATTAACTATTAACTAGGTTAGATCAATTCCTTAACTTAGTCCATATTTAATCTAACCTTAGGTTTAACCCAATGAAGGACCTGATAAAGCTAACCCATTATCCTTTAATCCATGTTTTATGAAAATATCTTAGTTACTTAAAATCATAAACATAGATCTTAAACATTTACTTAATTCTTAATTAAGTTTAAGACTTATGGGTTAGGATTTGGAACCTCAGAACTACATTCTGATTTAGTCACTTGAAATATTTTTAAATTTATAAATATTTTATATTGAATCAAATTCAATTCATGATTTTAGATTTGATTTATTTCAATGTTTTGATCATATCTTAGAATTTTGAATCTAGAATTTTGCAGAAAGTAAGTTCATAATTTAAGTTCCATAAATTAATATGTCATACATATTCAAACTAGATTCAAAATAAAGCTACATATCAAACATATATAAAAAGGAACTAGATCTAGACATGAAACATATATTATTTAGATCATATCTAAATAATCAAAATCAGTTCATAAATTAATTAAATTTAAATTTAAAATCTAAAAATAAATCATAAATTATTTTAGATCTTATCTAATATATTTATGATTTAGATTATTCAAGTCAGTATATACTAGGACAATCTCTCCACTTTAAAGAATAAACCTTACAGCGGGACAATCTTATAATCAGTATGTGTGATCCGATATTATTTAGATCTAATCTAAATAATCTAAAATAGATCTAATATCTATTTAATTTTAGATTTAAAATTAAAAAATAAATTATAAAATTATTTAGATCATATCTAACTTATTAATAATTTATGAAAATTAGATCAACACATACTACGACAACCTTTCATTGTAAAGGGTTAACCTTACAACAGGATAACTTTATATCATTATATGCGATCTTTAATATTCTATTTTTTAGATTTATTCTAATGCATGCATGATCATATCATAAAAGAACCTAGATGCTTTGATACAACTATTGAAAAATATGCAGAATTTCATGCATACATTTTGAAACTTTTTCGAACTTACAAGCAGCGAAAGATATAGATTAAATAATTTAATCTAATTATGCAAGTTATCTAATCACTAAATCCTACATCTAGGACCTATGACATATTATGATGCAAATATAAATCAAAAAATTAAAACATGAAAGGTTAGTATTGATCAAATCAATACCTAGATCTAGAACTATTCTAGAAATTCTAGATCACATCTAGGTCAAAAAGAGATCGAATCTCTTACATTTGCATGGGTCAAGAATACTATGGTTAAGTTTCATTGTTGTTCTTTGTTGCTTGAAGTCGCACATGCATCCAGCCTCTACAAGTAATCCACATGAAGCTGTAACACAGTTCGAAGGTTCGTCGAATGAAGATCCACTCAAAGTGCTAGCTTCTCATGGATCCTTCCTGATGGTTAATCTAAAAGATATTCTTCAGATCTCTTAGATCCTCTAAGAGATTAAGAATACAAGAAGGATTGAGAGAGAAATTCAACTTTTGGATCTTCCAACAATCAAAAAATAAAAGATCCAAAAACTATCCTAAGAGAAGACTGATCTTCTCTTTCAACACATCAACTTTTGATGTCCTGAATGTATCTCCATGCTAGGACAAGAGGAGACTTTCTTCTTTAAAGTTTTCCATGCTCCATAGCCTTCTCTCTTTGATCTTTTTGATGGTAAAAACCTCACAAAAGATGGAGAAGAAGGGCTCTCAAAGAAATCCTAAGAGAAGATTTTCTTTTCTTCTTCTTCTCACATCAAGACATGACCAGATCATGTCAAAGAAAAAGACCACCATGCTCCAACTCCTTGGAGCATTCATCCCCGTTCCCTCTCCCTCTCTCTTTCAAATTTTTCTTATAGAAAAATTCATAAAGAAATAAGAAGTAAAAGCTTAAACAAAAATAATAAGAGAAGATAATCTTCTCTTACCTTTTTCCTTCAAAACATCAACTTTTGATGAATAGATCATGACCTCTTCTCCAAGGAACTTGGTGCCATGAACCACCACACCTTCCCTTCCTTCTCTTCTGGTTTTGCCATGAATCTCCTAGGATTTTTCAAGTCCTAAGACATCTTATAGGAGGCACCCCTTTTAAATAGCTTGGACTAGGTCAAAACCTAGTCCAACAAGGAGTTTTGGAGGGGCATCCAACTCTTGGATGCCTCCCCTATTTTCTGGGCATGAGCACCAGCAAAAACCATGTACAAAACAAAATAAAAAGGGTTGAACAAAAAAAATATGGCATGAAGAAAAATTGGCACAAGAGAGGAGGAGGTAGTTTGGTTTCATGGGACTCTATCAAGTAGAGTTTAAATCAAAACAAACTTTTCAATTTGACCTATTCAAAATTGATTCAAATTCTTCAGATTGAAGGGCCTGGAAAATTATTTTGAGACATGGAATAATGCACATAAAAATCTAAAAATAATTAAAGTGGGTCTGGGCTCTTAAGTGGCATAAGGAAAGGAGTCCTGGTCTAACTAGGACTCTCCTATTTTGACTAGGTCAAAGCCATCTTAAACCCAATTTAAATCTTATTTAAATTAGTTTTGAGTCAACTTATTTAATAAAAGGTTTTAATCTAATTAGGAGCCTAATTAAATTAGATTTAATCAAATTTAAATTTAATTTAATTTTTAATCAAATTAGAAATTAGGTGCACTCAAGTCCTAATTAAACTAGGACTTATTTTTTCTTGCAATTAGCTTATCTAATAAATCAATTAGAATTAATCCAATTAAGTCTAAATTAATTTTAATTAAATCTAATTCAATTAGACTTGATCTCAGCCTGATTGCTTAATCAAATTGAGCTAATTAGTAATCTAATTGCTAATTGATCGTTTTGCAATCTTGCATTAGGTCAAACATCAATTGTATTGATAGTTTGACCTTAGAATAATTTTTAATCATCGATTAACCATCTGATCAGATTATAATCTCTAATATGTATGACCCCATAAGTTCGAACCTAAGTCGATAGTACAAAAATCAATTCATGTACTAATCAAAATGACTATCTCGTAATGGTACTTGATATCTAGATAGGTCGAATGTATTTAAAGCAATATTCTTAGAATTATATCCTATGGTTATCGTATAATTTATTTCTTTGATTAATAATGCTCAAGATAACTTTGAGTTAGCTATCAACACTCATATAAGTCATCCATATTATATTTCAAAGTTTGCAAATTACGTGACTCCTCATAAGAATTATCCAAGCCTAGATTTTGCTAAATTAAAATATAGTGAGATATTTACTTTCTAAAGTTAATCAGGAGTGGTCAATCCCATCTTAACTCACATATCGACTCTACAAGTATTTGACTGTATCTAAAAATTTTTTTGATCTTATATTAAAAATACAGACAGTCCAGCACTAAAGTATAATGAGTTACTTATAAGTCACCATGGTGATCTTAGATCAGAGAGCTACTTATATCTATTGATCTTAGCTAGCTACTTTTGACAGTAGAGTGCTACATTAGTCATGTTCGGTGTAGATATACTCCTACATTCTACCTGTATGCCATACCAATGTCTTCACACCACTTGGTTATAAGGATAACTAATGCATATGACATACAATGATCTACACTTGATAAGTTATCATTCTTTTTAATAACTTATCATTTAATCATGAATAATTTAAGAACTATCTGATAAATCCTTCTTTATTGATTAAGTATGGTTCTAAGAACTTCATCATAATTTAGAAGTTCATTTAAGAAAGATAGAATTTTTATGATGAATAAGTCGAATAATAATTATTATTTAATAATCATATATCAATTTCAATCATCTATAATTTAGATGATTGGCTTTAGGACATATTTTTTAATAGGTCCAGCATATGCCTTTAAAAATTTAGGCTCTCCCTCTAATTTATTCAAAATGATATAAAAATAAAATAAACTAAAATGATAAATTAGATGAAAAAAATTAAGTATTGGGTTACCTCCCAATAAGCGCTAAATTTACCATCTTCAACCAGACACAAGGCAACTTACCTATCCTATATCGAATAATGAATTGACAAATTCCAATAATTTTAGATTGCTAATCTCAGAAAGATAGTTTGTTATCCCTTTATTGATATGTTTATTGTTAATTTTGGAAAGATAGGATGTGACCCTAATCTCAGATCTTTGTTTATTAAAATTTTTTCCTATTTGTCCTTCTAAAATACTCATGTATTAAGTTTTTATTTTAGGAGATAAGTTTGATGCAATGGGTACTGGAAGGATAACTAAAAATGGCTTTTATTCTGGAGGTAAATTAATATGATCTTATTTAAACAACTTCATTGATACTTCATTACATGTCTCTTTATTTTTATAAGAAGAATCGACTTCTAGGACCGAAGAGAATAGGACTTCAGGTTTATAAGTTTTAGATAAATCATCTATTTTTTTTCTATGTCTGATTTATTTAAATTAGAACCAGCATCAGTACCGATTCTGGGCTTAGATTTTTTTATATGGTTAGTCTCAGTACTAATTTATTCCTTATTTTTATTTTAACTAGCATCAGTACTAGCTTCTCTCACCTGATCCTGGTATGCGTCCATAAGAATTTTATAACTTTTAAGTTTAGAAATTACTTTGCCATTTTCAAATTGAGGATTCTTAGGTGAAACATTAGATTGATAATTTGATTCAGATGGTTGGTAGATATTAGATGGATTATTTTTAAGAATCGGTTGGCTGGACAGTTAACCTAGTTCTCTTCTCATATTATACTTAGCTAATTATCCTATTTGAGCTTCTAGCCTGATGATAGATTTCTGTTGAGTCAAGATTAATTATTGCTGATTTAGAATTAATTATTATAGTTAATTAAATCTATCATCAGCTAGATTAGTCTGTTGAGGAGGTGGGTATGATGGCTGGGTAAACTGACTAGGTTGATCCTTATTATAGGCATAATTTTGATATTGGATCTGAGCCTGAGTCTGTTGGGATATCTAAGAAAAATTAGGATGGTTCCTCCAATCTGAATTATATGTATTTGAAAAAGAATCATTAACCGGCTTGGAGTAGCCTTGTGCATCTTGAACTTATTTTTGGATAAGAGGTAAAAATTATGTAGCCATGGAACATTCACTCATATGATGGGCCAGGCTAACATAGATAGAACAAAACTCCTGATAATTAGAAGGTGGTATGTATTGTGCAGGTGATTGTTGACTTAGGATTAGGGGTCAATCTATTTTCTGGGCAAGAAGGTCCACTTTATTAATCAAGTTTAAATCAGTCTTAGAACTAGATTCTAAATGTTCATAGATTTCTTTCCACTTTTGGTAGAAGAATAACAAAGCATGATTAATTGAATTTTTACTTAAGATTTTAAATAAAGCATAGGCTTCATCCTCACTTTTATTCATGAATGCACCTCCACATGATGCATTTATCATTTGTCTATATTGATCTTCTAAATCTTCATAGAAAGCTTGAACTATTTGCCACTTAGACCATGATGTGGGCATTTTCTAAGAAGTTTCTTAAGTCTCTCCCATGACTCGTGCATTTGTTCTCCTGAAAGTCGAGCAAATCCAGTGATAGCTTGCCTCATGATCTTGGTTCGGTCTATGGGATAAATTTCTTAAGAAATTTACTTTGCAATTCTGCCCAAGTTTTGATTGATCTTTCTATTATGCCAAGCCAATATTTGGCTTTATCTTTTAATGAAAAAAATAAGATTAATCTAAGGGTATGATTAGTTAAATTTTAAATTTTCATCATAGAGTAGATCTCTAAAAACTCATGTAGATGCTTATAAGGATCTTCATTAGTGTTCCCATAAAGAAATAGGAGCATCTGAATTATCGTCGGCTTGATCTCATAGTGGGTACCATGTATATTAGGTAATTAGATATAAGTCGATGGGTTATAGGTAGAAGAAATAAAATATTCCTTCATCTACCTAGGTGGGTCTCTAAACTTTTCAGTCATTTGGTTATTAAGTTTAATATGGTTCATCTATTTAATTTCATAATTAGGTTCAACTAGATCAGGTAAAGCGATCTCCTACCATATAGTATTAGTGCAACCCTAACTTGTAGTTCAAAATTTTTTAGATTTTTTATTTTTTTATTAAATTTTTTTATTATTTTTATAATTTTTTTATAATTTTTTTATTTTATTATTATTTTTAATTTAATTTAATTTAATTTATTATTATTATTATTTTATTTTATTTTTGGAGGAAAAAAAGAGAAGAAAGAAAGAAAGGTTCTAAAGAAGAGGTTTTAAGGAGTCCTAAAATTAAGAAGAGAGAGAGAAATTAAGGTTTAATTAGATTTAATATTGGTTAGCAATCAAGTTAAGCAAATAATTCTAACTAAAGATTATCCTAGATCTAGATAGCTCCTAACTGCCAAGGTCATTTTCAAGCCCTCCAAGTATAAGATTAGCTACTCAGCTGGCTAGGTAAGTGTAAGGTTAGTGGGAGTCCCTCGTTACTTGCCTTAGACATCAATTATGCTTGGCCAGGTAAGCTAACAGAATAAATTATAAACCACCATCCTTTGGGATGCAGTCTTTGAACCACTTGTCTTAGACACCAGTCAAATTAACTAATCCTAACATGATCCAACTTTTAGGATTTCTCATCCTATTAAGCTCGAGATCCTAGGGCCGATGTCTAATTGATTTTAATTTGAAGGCTTAAGTCAATGCAGGATGCTGGTTGGTTGTTTGTAGGCTAAGGAAGGATGATCAAATCTTCATCTTATCTTGTTTAATGGATATTGCCCTTAAGTTGCTTCAATATGAAGATGCACAAAAAAAAATTTTCAAGCAAGGGGTTCTATGCAATTTAAACTAGATGTATGCAACTAATTGAATTTTGAGAAGCTTACCTTACCTCCAGCAATCACCAAAAAGAAAAAAAAACTAAATCTAATATGATGGATGCTCTAAGCAATTAGAATTTTTAATCTTGTCATAAAGCTTTTAATTAAATTTAAGTAGATAATTTTTAATTAATTTAAAATAAAGTAAATAATAAAAAAAATTAGGATTTAGGATTGATCTCACCAAATAAACTTGGAAGCTTCCTCCTTGCCCTAATCTTTTTATTCTTTTTTTGTTCTTTTTTTTATTTGCAAAATAAGTAAGAAAAACTTAGTAAGCAATACTTATAAGAAATTAAAAAAATAAAAAAATTATTTATAATTTAATTTATAAGAAAATTAAAAAAATTAAAAGAAATAAATTTTCATGCCATCCCCAGCAATAGCACCAAAAACATGATAAGAGCACGATGTTGTCATTAAGACACCATATTTATTAATTTAATTTTAATTTTTTTAAATTAATTAAAAATAGATAGAAAGCAGTGAGTCAAGTTAAATCCACAGAAAATATAGTATTTTAGTTTTAAAATTTTTAATTTTTATAAAAAAAGATTTTTAAAAAAATCAAAGTTAAAAAATAAAATTATAAATAAAAAATAAAAATTAAATAGTGTAAAAAATTAAACTTGGTACTAAGTTTTACTAGTTAGATCTTAGCATCTACTTGCAATGAAAATAAAGAGCAATGAAAATAAAGCAACAAAATTTAAAGAGCAAGAAATTAAAGAATAAAAATAAAAATCCAAAATTTAAAGAGTAAAAAATAAAATTTACATTAATTAAAATTTAATTTAAAATTTAAATATATGAAATTTAAAAATAGTAGAAAAGAAAGAAAAACTAGAAAATATATTATCTCGATCTTGGATCGGTATCGGCGTGAAGATGGCATAAGAGATAGCTCTTCTTCGTAGCACTCATTGCCTTAAAGTAGCCTCTAACTCAAGCATGGCTCCTATCCTAGATCGTAGCTTTTTTATGACTGAAGACAACTTGATTTGATGGCCCGAGGGTCCTTAAATAAGTGTTGAAGAGCTAGAATAAGTGCTGTCAGCTAATATGGGACCAAGGTAGTGTTTAATTTATAAAATATGAAGAAATCCTGATGAAAATTGGATTAAAATTATCCCTGGATTGAATTCTGCTCTTCTGGTGAAGTCTGGCTATCAGATCTGGATCAAATGATCCAAAAAACATCAAAAATTGACATATAATAGCCCAAATCAAGTCGGAATAGATTCTGGCCGTTTGATTGCTTTGATCAGGAAGATCAGGACCACTAGATTGCTTTCTGGATAACCGAATCACCTTAAATTCTTCCATCAGCCATTGGATCAAGTTTTAGAAAAGATCTGACCATCGGATCTCAAGCGAGAGAGCCTAGGGCCGTTGGATCGCGCTCTGGGAGCAACAGTCTTAGAATCAAATTAGGGTTAACTCCTTGTCGTTAAATCTAAACTGCAAACCACCTGAATTATCCGATCATGCGTCACTATGTAGGTGGATGGCGATGGACCGGGTGCATCGTAGACCATAGTGAATCAACACGTGGCTGGCTCATAAAATTACTAGAATGTCCTCACTTAAGGATCTACGTGAGCTGCGATGAAATTGACGTCAGCAGCTCCGAATCGGCTTTGGATGTCAGGCTGGCTTGCAGTGCACCAGCTTGGATGGCTGGGTTGGCTTGGCTACACGCATTTGGATGTACCGATCGGAGAATGTGCATCGGCTGAGCTATGGAACCAGTTGAGCCGTTTATTTATTTTTATTTTTATTTTTTTGAAAATTCGTATTGGATCCATTTTAGCTCCAATTGGCTTCAAATTTATTTTGTTGTGACAAAAAAAATGAGATCTTTCCATTGATAAATATATTTTCTTGAATAGATGAATAAAAATATTTAATTTTTAAAAATAAATATAAATTAATTAATAAATTAATATTTTTATTAGTGTATTTATAGTAATTATCACCAATCCCATTTATCTCTCTCTCACAATCAATTAATAAGAGAGGGAGAATCAAAATCAGATCAAAGAAGCAAAAGAAGGAAGGATAACCGGAAAAGATCAATCCCTTACCCTACAATATCACCATCATCACCATAGGACCGGGCATCCACGACCTCTTCTTTGGTATCTATTCCTCTCTTTCTCTATTCCTCAATTATCTAAATTTTCATCTTTTTTTGCTTCTTTTTGTTTAGCTCTGTGAGATGTGCTCTTAACATCTGATGATTTTGCACCTTGGATGATTACACTCTATATGTATACTATTTCATGGATTCTTACAATTCTTTAGAAAGAATATTAAAAAAAAGATACTTCCTTTATGCTTGGTGATGATTTTCTTAATTTGAGGTAAATATATTGATTCTTGTATTATCTTGATTTATCTTTGACAGCCAATCAAGATCGGCCAAGTTGTATAATAGGTAAATTTTCCAGTAGAATGGAAAGCTGCATTGCAAAAATAAAAAAATTTACTCTTTTGGTTGATTTTTGGGATGAATTCTAAATTGGTATCAGGCTTAAGTTTCTTTGATATAGCAAGTCAATATATTGTTCTCCAATTATAATTTTTGTATGAATTTTGGATTTTATTTCAATATAAATCTTGGGCAATTACTAGTCTTATCTATTTTCTGAAGAAAACTTCACCAAGTTCATCTTGAATATTTATTTCTATTAATTTCATGCATTTTGTACTGCATCTCAAATGCCTAGGTCCTTGTTCTCACCATTTTTCTTCATAGAATTCTTTCTTTTACTGTCTAGTGGTAGATTATCAAGGCAAAACAAATGAGCATGATCACGAAATTTGTTCTATATTTTATGACCAGTGATAGATTCAAAAAAAAAAAGAGAATGCTACATTCAAATTTTTTCAATGAACCCAAAACACACTTTAAAAACTTTGATACCTATAATTCAGACATGATCTAGATCCAAATTTTCAGGTTGGAGCCAGATTATACATAGACTGACTCAATCTGAATAACCCATTGAGGCAAAATTAATGACCATGGACTCGATCCAACCCAATTTTTTATTGGGTTGGGTCTAGCTTTAATATTAGGACTTGATCAAGGAACTAGATTGGGTTGGGGTCATTCATGTCCTAGTCTGACTTGATCTATTTGCATCTCTAAGTTCATGATCCTTTCCCTCTCGATGTACTCTATGTCTATACACCTTCATCTAGATTTTTTCTGTGTTGTATTGCTTGTTGATTTGGAGACAACTCTTATGTGAACTTATTTTACTGCTTTCTCTTATATATAGCTCCTGTACATAATCCTTTAAAAATAAAATTGAGTGGCTCTTTCCTAGCCTCTCTTACCATCAAAAAATAAAAGAAAATAAAAATCATCCAACTTATGATCTCAAGCAATTTTCACACATCTTTCTCCTCTTTATGACTCAGTTTTATGAGATTCCCACTACAATGCAATATTTTGGAGGCCCATCATATCTAAACAGAGATTAGTCTATTTTTTTATTAAAGAAAAAGGGCAAGATGAAACTTCTTCCAGTCAACTCTTCGTAAAAGAAAAAGAGCAGTAGATAAAATATGTCAAATGAGAGCAATGATGACTTCATCTCAAGTACAACAAAAAATAAAGCAAATCTTTGTTAGTTTTTTCTCTTAGAGAATTTTCTTTTCTTAAATGTATTGTTTATGTAAGAAAATAAGTTCAACGTAGAAAAAAAACAATCTTTTTCCCTCTGTTCAGCATGCATGATATATGTCAATAGGAGATTGAGAAGAAGAGAAGGGGATTGGAGACTAGGATTTCCTTAGGAAGGAAATGGGGAATGGAAAATGAGGAAGGAGGAGATGGGATTTGGATTTAAAGATGGAGGGCAATTTAGATATTTTACATAAATCATTTATTGTTAAGGCATAGATAGATAACTAGATTATATTGCACTAAGAAAATAAGTTATGGTGTCTTATTGAAAAAATTTAAAAATTTGGAGTTAAGTATTTCCCATCCAAGCTTGAAAGGGTGTCACTGTAATTTATCCTAAAAATTGTTTGATAAAAAAAAGAGGCACCTTAACTACTAAACTAAGAGTTGCATAACTGAAAAAACTTTGACCGATCAATTTGGTCTTACCATTTATTAGTCAAATCAAGGGTCTTTAGAGTAAGACATGGTCTAAAAGTCCTTTAGAATAGCAAAAAAAAAAAAAAAGATTATATTCTAGGAAGATGCACGCAGACATGCACGATTTATTTGACCACTTTTATGTCCGTAGTTGCCATCCACTCTATTGACACGAGGAAAAATGGTCGGGAGGGCCACATTCACCCACTTACGTATCTACTGATAGAGTTTGCCTTTGTAAAAGGTTTATCACTTGCTAAGGGACCCTCCTTTCTTCACCATTTTATAGATCCTTTGACTTCACATGTAAAGTTTAGCAACTTATTTAGCCTTTCCAACCAGTTGACTTGTTGACTTGTTAACTTTATTGATTTATACGATACCCTAATTTTGATTTCTTTAGAAATTTTATCATGACTTGATTTGTTCAATCGAAGAAATTGAAAAGGTAGCTAACTTTCGAAAGGAAAAAGATTAGCAAAAGCATGAAGGACTTGAAAAGCACTAGTCTGCTTGACTTAAAAATTTTAAAATATATTTCATATACTTATGAACAAAAATTGTACATAGCCTAGTAGGATAGTTGGAAGACTCCAAGCTTGCTTCATTCTCAACATGCTTTATTGATGGAATTTTTCCAGCTATCCTTTTGCATTATCAATTTTTGAGCTATGCTTTGTTAAATATTTTCATTTTATTGCTTTGATTTGCATTCCTGCATATCATGCACTATAAGAAGATGATAGCACCTAGGGCCTATCCTTCTAGCTCTATGCTAGCTTATTGGCATACTAAAGTAATTGGTATTCTAATGCATAAATGACTATTTAACCCACACAATTACATGAAAATTTATGCTGAAATATAAAATTGCGAAGGTCTAAATTTTTATAGTTGGAGTAAGATGAGTACTACTAATTCTACTTGCCACTCCAAGAACATTCTTCTCCTATTATTGTACATGAATAAAATAAACTAAAAATAATGTTATGATACCACTTGCTCGATACCACTTGTTGATGAGAAGATCTCTCGTGTGGAATACAAATATCCCGGAGTCAAGAACGAAATATCAGTGATAATATCGATATTGTAATAAAAAGAAAGAAGAGATATAAAAAAGAATATAATCAAATATATAGATCAACCCAAGGTTCATCTCCATGGGGTATGCGAACTTCACTATGAGAAAAAAAAATTACAAAAGGAGATCAAATCCTCTCAACTTTCATATATCAATCATTTTCTCTCAATAAGAAGCATACTCCCTTATAATTTCTTTCTCTCTCTCAATAAGAAGACCTCTCATAGCTTTGGCTACTGCTTGATAGTTTGTCCAAAGCACTATTATACCTTTGCTCTCTGCCGGCTCCTCTCGACTGCCGCTCTAATCTACACCAACCTATTATCGTCTACTACAGCTCTCAGCAGGCCCTTTTAAAGGTCTAAAATTGAGTCCAAATATGAGTCCAGGTCATTTGTAGACTCTTATCAGAACTCTAAAACCTTCCTAACCATTAGATCATACGCGCATGCTTTCTTAGCCCTCCGATTATGTGTTGCACAAAAATCATGCTAAAAACTCTCCTAGACCATGTGAAATGGCTATGAACCTCTAAGCGGTCCACGCTTCATGCATGGACCACATGAAATGCATTGGAATCGAGGTCTGGGTGCGTGGACCGTGCATGGACCCAGCTTGGTCCGTGTGCCTCTCGCCAGATCGTGCGCGTGTTTGGGCATGCGGTGGACCACGATGAACTGTGCTGGGCCTGCATGGGTGCCTGGGCTACGCCCACACTTGTGTGCCTAGGTTATGCTCCCATACTGGGCCATGCACTGCTGTAGGTTGCATGCCTACAAGCCACACCCTACTGTGGGCCGAGGCCTCCTGCTGGCCCGTGGGCCTTGCTGCTGGGCTTTTCTATCATGGGCTCACTAGGATCAAATTCAAGGCATTTTTTCAATAGTTTCTATCTCAACTCAATATTCGGTCTTCACCTAACTTTAAGAGGTTTTGAATGATCTCGTAGATCTCGCTCCCATGCCCTGGGCATATACCTGACAACTCATAGATGGGAAAACATGAGAGTTGAGCTAGATTGCTCGATCTCATCTCTATCATATGCTATGACCTATCTAATCTAAGACCTGCTTGAGGTAGCCTTCTGTGGTAATAGGAATTTTATCCTATGACATCGTTTTTCATCCTTTCGAGTCTTCCATCTAATTCCCAATCTATTTGCACCTAGAGTTCCTAAAGAAAAATCTGATTTTCCACTGTAAGATCATCCAGATCTAATCATATCTGAGGTAGATTTTTCTATAAAAATTTTTATAATCCGATCAGATCTAAGAGTTCTCAGATTTGATCGAGATGATCTAATATTAAAATTAAAATTAAAATTAAATTAGATTTAATTTTAAGTATCTGATTAGGTAATCTAATTATCCTATGATGATCCTGATCATTCCTGAGATTCTAGAAGGAGCCACGCACGCGCCTAGCCTCTAACGGTATCTACTTAGGTAGGATCTAGACGTTTTCTCCTCATAAATATTTTTTCAAAAGATTAGATATGAATCTAATCTATAAGTCCTTCAAAATAATTTTTGAAGGTAGTCTTTCCGTCTCATGAACACCGTTGCATAGAACTTGAATCTTGTGCCAAAAACCTTAGACCTCCTCTAAATTATACCCAACTTTTGGCATGTAGAAGGGGGAGAAAGAGAGGATCAGAGAAGGCATGGGATATGATAGGGACAACAGCCTTTAGGTGTGAAAAAATTTCTTGCGATGAATGCTCTTTGGCATGAGAAAGGATTTTAACCCAACACCATCTAAGAGTCCCTCTTTGACCAAATAACCTATTATTTGATCTAAGGCACATCTAGAAATATTCTCCATGTCAAAACACTAGATCCTATCTAGTTTTCTCACCAAAAAAGAATAAAAAAAGGGGCAACATGAGTAGATAAGGAAGAGTCCATTGCACCTAGACTCTTTTTTTAAGAGTTTGATCCAAATCAAACTCTATCAAAAACTTAGTCAAAACTCTACCATAAATTACAAAATTTGACACACCCATAGTATGACTTGAGCTCTATCACATATCCAAAAATTAGAGCAAAATAATTTTTAAAAAATCTTTTAAAAATATCTGATCAGGTGATCCTTAATTCTCTCAAATAAGTCAACTATTGACCCTAGTCCAATTGCACTAGGAATGGATTTAATTTCTATAATTAATCTAATTTGGACTAATTCTAGTCAGATGAAAATAAATCTATTCAAGATAAAAAAATAAATTAAATTAAATTTAACTCGATTGCGATATCAGAAAGATTACAGAAGAAGAAAGCTAGGCTCAATCGTGTGCTAGCACAATTATCTTGAACCTGATTGGATCTAATCCAAATCAATCGAACTGGATTAGCTTAATTGATGATATATAGATCCAAACCCTTATTTGTATGATCCATTTAGATTTAGTTTTGTATGATAATAAGACACGTTGCAATCTCTGTCATCGACATCATTGAAATATCTTTTGATGGATCAGAAATTTTTTAATTCATATAATTAGAATGATCGATTATCAAAATCATTCTAATTGCTCCCAAAACCATCAATGATATCTAGCAGTATATGATGGCAACCCATCAAAACTGAAAGCAAGCCTCTCGATGTAGCTCCCTATATGATTGAATTCTTCTATCTTGAGCCCCGATAGGATTAGGATTAAGGTAAACTCGTCAAACCCAACATCCATCATATGCATTAATCATTCAATTTGAGTCTAATATAAAATCCTAATATAAACTATTTTTATCATCTTTACTCTACCATGGCCATGGGCTTAAGGACTCAATCTCATGATTATCATAGGGTTACTCCTCATCTACCGAGGTAGATAGATCTCCTATTGATGTAATCTAATTCCTACAATGAACATGCTATAGCCAATTTACACCTCAAAATTTTAAATAATTAGAAGATTGAGTTATGGTGTAGTCAAACTATAACACCCTCAAGGTAAACTACCGATGCACCTTAGGTAAAAAAATCAGACACACTACTGCAGCATTGAGCCAGTCATCGACGAAAAGATAAACTTTCTTATGACTACTTGAGGTGGTCATGCTCAGTACCCTTATTTTCTAACGAATATTTATACTCTCTCTCTGGTATCTCCACACTATAGACTTAAGACTCATCTATCCTAAGAAAGTGATTGTACACCAAGCTTTCAGATCGATCACCATCCTCATGATGATCTTACGATCGAAAGCAGTTTATAAGTTAATTATAAAAATTCATGTCTTAAATTTTCAACTCTTGAAAATATGAATTATCATTACCATTAACTTAAAAAATGTATCACAGACACTTTAAATACATATTATGATAGAGAATAATCATTTTATTAATTTATATCCAAAATTATAAAATTATCCTTAGAAGTGTATTACAAGTGTTTAACCAATTTGGCTTTTAGGGCACACATCTAATAAACTCCCACTTGACCTAAAACCAATTGGCTATAAATCTAAGTCTTATCTTCTCAAGATGAGCTTTGATCTTCTGCTGGCTCAATGACTTTGTCAGCAGATCAGCCACATTGTCTGTGTTGACTCTCTTGACCTTGACGTATCTCTTTTCGAGATAATCATAGATGAGATAGTATCACCACTCGAAGTTCTTGGATCTCTAATGAGACCTTGACTTCTTAACAAGGGCTATGGCATCATTGTTCTCGCAGTATAGAGGAACGACATCTGATGGCATCACTCTGAGCTTTGCGGTGAACTTCTTGTACTAGAATGCCTCCTTTGCATCTTTCGATGCAGTGATGTACTCTACTTCTATGGTCGAGTCTGCTATCACCATTTGCTTGAAACTCTTCTAACTGATAGCTCTACCATTATAAATAAATAGACTTTCAGATGTCGACTTTCGATCATCTATGTCAAACATAAAATCTAAGTCTATATATGTCCCTGAAGCTGGAGTTCTTCATTATCAAAAATTAAAAATATATCTTTAGTTCTTCTCAAGTACTTAAGGATACAATTCACAAAAGTCCAATGCTCTTCACCTGAATTTGACTGATACTTGCTCGTGATACTCACAGCATGGACAATATCAGGTCATGTACATAACATGACATACATGAGGCTCTCTATTGCTGAAACATAAGAGATCTTGCTCATACGTTCAATCTCCTTAGGTGTGCTAGGACACATCTTCTTGGAGAGATGAATGCCATGTCTAAAGGATACCAAACTTTTTTTGGAGTTTTTCATGCTGAACCTCTTCAACATCTCCTCTATGTATATTTTCTGTGAGAGACCCAGCATCCTATTCAGTCTATCCTTATAGATCTTAATTCCCAGAATAAAGAATACCACTCCTAGATCTTTTATAGAGAACTCTTTAGACAACATATTTTGACTATAGTCAACATGAAAATATCATTTTCAATTAGGAGGATGTCATCCACGTACAGTACGAGGAAGACAACAGCGCTCCCATTAATCTTTTTGAAAACATAGGACTCCTCATTCTTAATATATTCAAACGATTTGATTACATCATTGAAACAAGCATTCTAACTCCGAGATGCTTGCTTAAGTCCATATATGGATCTTTGCAGCTTGCATACCTTATGATCATTATCACTGGATGTGAAATCTAGTGGCTATTCCATATATATATCTTTCTCAAGATATTCATTTAAGAATGCCATTTTCACGTCCATCTACCATATTTTATAATTAAAATAGGCTGCAATAGCAAGTAGTGTGCGGATAGATTTGAGCATAGCTACTGACGAAAAAGTATTCTGATGGTCAATTATTTCATGCTGACTATACCCTTTCGCTATAAGCCTTGCTTTGAATGTCTCTACATTTTCATCCGTACCTATCTTTCTCTTGAAGATCCATTTACAACCAATAGGTACTATACCTTCAAGTGGATCTACCAAAGTTCCGACTTAGTTTGAACGTATTGAGTCAATCTCTGACTTCATTACCGATCTAACTATTTCTCAAAGTCAATATCTGATATCTCCTCATCATAGGTTTTGGGATCATCACTATGAATCCCATTTTCTATGAGAAACATTTTCTTTACGTCCTCTGAGATAGTACCTAAGTACCTTTTAGGAGGATGAAAAATTCTACTTGATCTACGAGGTGGAGGAGGTAGTGTCTGGATTGGCTCTAATTGATTGGGTTTCATATGTTTCTTAGCTCGTGGCTCTTAGGAGACTTTTTTCTGGAGCCTAATCTATCTTTCGATACCACCATCTTGAATAAATTATTTTTCAAGAAAGATGATGTGTCGACTCACAATCACATTATGATCTTCTGGGAGATAGAAATAATATCCTAATGACTCTTTAGGATATTCAATAAACCAAGCTCTAAAGGATCTAGACTTTAATTTGTCCATCTATTGTCTCTTGACATGAGCCGGACAATCCCAGATTCTGAGATGACTCAAACTTGATTTCTTACCATATCATATCTCATATGGTGTGAAGGAATAGTTTTAGAAGAAATCCTATTTAGTAAATATATAGTGGTCATCAGACTATGTCCCCAAAAAAATTCAAGAAGGTTCATAAATATCATCATGGATCGGACTATATCTAATAGAGTCAAGTTTCTCCATTCTAAAATCCAATTGAGTTAAGGTGTTCTAGGTGGAGTCTATTATGAGACTATGTCATTATTCTTAAGATAGTCTAGGAATTTTTGACTAAGGTATTCTCCTTGATCTGATCAAAGAATCTTAATGAATTTTTTTATTTATTTTTCTACTTCGAGCCTAAATTTCTTAAACTTTTTAAAGACTTTAGACTTATGTCGCAATAAATACACATATCCATATCGAGATAGATCATTGGTAAAGATGATGAAGTAGACATAATTGCCTCTAGCTGGCACATCAAATGGGCCGCACACATCAGTATGTATTAGGACAAGTAGGTCTATGGCCCTTTTCCCATATCGTTCAAAAGGGAGCTTGGTTATTTTGCCATGAAGATATGATTCATAAATCGGATATGACTCAAAAGTCAATAGATTCAATAGTCCAGATTTTTTTAATTTATTAATCTTGTCTTTAGCTATATGACCTAGTCTAAGGTACCAAAGATATCTATCATTTAGATTATCCCTAGGTTGCTTTGATCCTATGGCATTCATGTTTTGCTCGATATTAAAAATAGAAACATCAATATGTAACTAATAGAGATCATTTATAAAAAATCATTTGTAATTTTATTTATTTCATAAAGAATATTATAATGGTTCTTAAGAAAACTAATTACATAGCCTTCTTATGCTAAACATGAAATAGAAATCAAATTCTTGCTTATTGCAGGCACATAAAATAATCTCTAAGAACTAAATCTAATCCTGATGGTAGTCGAAGACGGTAGGTTTCCACAACCACAGTAGCAACTCTTGCTCCATTCCTAACATATAGAATTATCTCACTATCCCTCAGTCTCCTGTTATCCTCAAGATCCTGCATAGAAGTACACAAGTAAGTATTAGAATCAGAGTCAAGCATCCAACTAAATGCAGAAAAAATCATAAGATTAGATTCTATAATGAGCATACCTCCAGAAGAACCTGCCTCCTTATTCTTCAGGCTGGCTAGGTAAAGAAGGCAGTTCCGCTTTCAGTGGTCATCAGCATTACAATGAAAATAGTTTTTCTTGTCAGTGGCCTTTTTCTTCGGCTCTGCCTTCTTCTTCTTCTTCCCACCATCCATCTTTTGCTTCTTCACAGACTTCTTCTTCTTTCCAAAAGACTCTCTCTTGAAAGAAGTTTGCTCCATAGCGAGCATTAAGCCCTTTGAATCTTTCATAGAGAGCTCAACAGTCACCAACATGTTCATAAGTTCAGTCAAAGTATCTTATAGTTTATGCATATAGTAGTTCATGATGAACTGTCCATACGCATCAGTCAAAGATTGTAGAATTATATTAATCTATAGATCCTGATCTAACTTGACATCGAGCTTCTCAAGCTTTTCTAAGTTCTTGATCATCATCAAAAAATGATCTTGGACTGACTATCCATCATGCATCTGAGCCTTAAAAAGTCTCTTAGTGACTTGATATTTGGCTGCATGACTCTGTTTACCAAACAACTCTTGTAGATGAGCCAATACTTGATGGCTAGTCTTAATATCTTCATGTTGATGCTAGAGCTCATCAGACATCGAGCCCAACATATAATACTTCGCTTTGTTATCTTTATCCATCCATTTTTTTAGAGACGCTCTCTAATCAGCGAACAGATAGGCTGGTAAAATGGAAGAATCTTGTTTCAACACATGAGTCAACTTCTTGGAACCCAAAACTACTTTAAAGTTTTAGAGTCAATTCTTGTAGTTGGGTCTGATCAGTCTATGGATGTCTAGGATACGGACTAGTGGATTGGATGCAAATATTTTTCTGTAGAGAGTCAAAGTTTTTAGTTAGATTTTATAATTAGACTTAATCAATTTATTTAAAATTTTTATTTTTAAATAAATTTGGGCTCTCACTATTTACTCGAATCCCTACACTTTCTTGGTAGAGATGCAAAAAATCTTCATGATTATAGATTTCTAATGGGTGGTGCGGGCCCACCGACTGGCTCACCACCTCACCTAATAGTTATTGATGATGGGTCAATCGATGAGTAGACAACTCTTGTCCAATGATTTTCTAATTATGGTACACCCAAACTTGATCTCTAATTCATGAAGCTCACCATGTCCGAAATATTGCTTCACTCCTTAGTTAAATCAAACCCATCATTTGCATAAATTGAATTCCTGATTGGATCTCTCACCGTATCTAGAATATTGAGCCCAACCCATCCTCCAACCTGTAGCATCCAATGCCTAATAGATATGATTGCATCTTTCTAGTGCAACTGAGCTACTGTATCCAATCGAGAATAATCAATCTCAGAAAGGGTCCGCACATCTACAATGGTGGAAGTCCTTGACTTAATATTTCTTAGAAAAATTTAATTTAGGTCTCTTTAAACTTGATTGACTTAGTCATAATAATTTTGACTAACCTAGTGGCATGGATTAGCTCGAATTATTAGCCATCTCAAATTAGAACTAGATCGACACAAATGGCCAATTAAGTGAGATCGATAGAAAAAATATGCCATTAATTCGATAAGAATGCATTCAGGTCGAGTAGCTCTCAATTAAAAATTAGTTGATCATATCTACTAGACTTATCTTAGACATCAAATTATCAAATCAGAATAAATCGAGTTAGCCTACAATCCAGGCTCAAACCATGGAGCCAAATTAGGTCTTGACTTGATCGAGTCTCATCTCAATGTGATTCGATCTTGATCTAGACTTAATCCTATTAGACTGATTAATTCTAAGCTTTCTTTGATTCTACCTAACCAATCCTTGATTTGGTTTGATCAACTACTAGACCTAATTGAACTATCCAAGTTCGAATCCAATTTTATGAAGATGTCTTAGATCTAAAAATTCATAATTTTTGATCTAATTAATTTCATAATCTTAATTCTTAATTAAGTTTGGATTCATGAACAAAATATGTAATAAAATTTTAGGATTTTAGGATCTAGAGTTTTGTAGAAAATAAGTTTTGATTTCTGATTAAGGATAAACACGCAGCACCCCTATACATTATAAGAACATCCCATCGAATGGAAGGAGAGGGTCTTTAAATCCTACTTTATTATTATAATCGGATGGCCAAGAAAAACGTCTTAATCAAAAATATATTTTCTAAAATAAAATAAGTTAGATCTAAATCATATATCATATATACAATCAAAGATCTAACCTATATATGCCTTGCATACATCTCATGTATCATAACTCAATCAACCATGCATGCTTTCAGATCTGATATATTACATATTAAATTTAAAAAATAAAATTTTAAATTTGATCACATCAAAATAAAATTATTCTAGATATTTTATAGAACTATTCTATAACTAGTCTAAGCATTCATCTTTCATATCCCATATGAATAAATTAAAAATTAAAATTTATATTTTCTATTTTTTAGATCTGGTTATAATAATTATAATATAAAAAATAGATATAAAATAGATCTAAAATTATATTTAATTAAATTAACAATATGATTATACTAGACTACACATAGAACTATTCTTTTTCTAGTCTAGTCATGCATCTCATACATTATAGATCTAAATTATATAATTTTTAATTTTTTGATTTTAGATCTAATCACATCTGATGTGATATCTAAAATTATTTAATATTAGATCATAAATAAAAATTAAATTAAATCTAAAATAGATCTGAAGAACTGCTAACGCAGCTTTGATATCTTTTAAAAAAAAATTGATTTGTCACTGTAAGATCATCCAAATCTGATCAAATCTGAGATGGTTTTTTCTATAAAAATTTTTATAATTTGATCAGATCTAAGAGTTTTTAGATCTGATCAAGATGATCTGATATTAAAATTAAAAATAAAATAAAATTTAATTTAATTTTAAATACCTGATTGGATAATCTAATTATCCTACGATGATCTTGATCGTTTCTGAGGTTCTGAAAGGAGCGATGCACGCGCCTAGCCTCTATCGGTATTCACTCAGATAAGATCTAGATGTATTCTCCTCATGAATCTTTTTTTAAAAGATCTGATCAGAATCTAATCTGTAAGTCTTTCAAAATAATTTCCGAAGGTAGTCCATCTATCTCACGAATACCATCGCATAGAACCTGAATCTTGTGCCAAAAACCTTAGACCTCCTTCTCTAATTTATGCCCAACTTTTGGCATGTAGAAGAGGGAGAAAGAGAGGATCAGAGGGGGCATGGGATATGATAGGGACGGAAGCCTTTGGGTGTGAAAAAATTTCTTGCGATGAATGCTTTTTGGTGTGAGAAAGGGTTTTAAACCCAACACCATCTAAGAGTCCCTCTTTGATCAAATAACCTATTAGTTGATCTAAGGGACATCTAGAAATATTCTCCACATCAAAACATCAGATCCTATCTAGTTTTCTCACTAAAAAAGAATCAAAAAGTGGGTGACATGAGTAGATAAGGAAGAGTTTGTTGCACCTAGGACTCTTCCCTCAAGAGTTTGATCCAAATCAAACTCTATCAAAAACCTAGTCAAAAATCTATCATAAATCATAAAATTTGGCACATCCATAGTATGACTTGAGCCCTATTACATATCCAAAAATCAAAGCAAAATAATTTTTAAAATTTTTTTTAAAAATATCTGATCAGGTGACCCTTAATTCTCTCAAATAGGTCAACTATTGATCCTAGTCCAATTACACTAGGAATGGATTTAATTTCTATAATTTATCTGATTTAGACTGGTTCTAGTCAGATGAAAATAAACTCATTCAAGATACAAGAATAAGCCAAATCAAATTTGACTCGATTGTGATGAATCAGAAAGATTATAGAAGGAGAAAGTCAAGCTCAATCGTGTGCTAGCACGATTATCTTGAACCTGATTGGATCTAATCCAAATCAATCGAACTGAGTTAGCTTAATTGATAACATCTAGATCCAAACTTTTATTTGTGTGATCCAATTAGATTTAGTTCTATATGGTAATGAGACATGTCATGATCTCTATCATCGATATTATTGAAACATCTTTCGATGGACCAAAACTTTTTTGATTCATACAATTAGAATGATCGATCATCAAAATCATTCTAATTGCTCTCAAAATCGATTAGTGACACCTTGCAGTATATGGTGGTAACCTATCAAAACTGAAAGTGAACCTCTTAGTGTAGCTACCTATGTGATTGTGTTCTTCTATCTTGAGCCTCGATAAGATTAGGATTAAGATAAACTCGTCAAACCCAACATCCATCATATAAATTAATCATTCAATTCGAGTTCAATATGAAATCCTAATAGAAACTCTTTCTATCATCTTCACTCTACCATGGCTATGGGCTTAAGGATTCAATATCATAATTATCATAGGGCCACTCCTCATCTACCGAGGTAGATAGATCCTCTATTGGTGCAATCCAATTTCTACAATGAATATGCTATAGCCAACATACACCTCAGGATTCTGAATGACTAGAAGATTGAGTTATAGTATAGTCAAACTATAACTCCCTCAAGATGAACTACTGATGCACCTCAGATCAAAAAATCAGACACACCACTGCAGCATCGAGCCAGTCATCGACGAGAAGGTAGACTTTCTTATGACTGCTCAAGGTGGTCATGCTCAATGCTCTCATTCTCTAATGAGTATCTATACTCTCACTTCGGTGTCTCCACACCATAGACTTACGACTCATCTATCTTATGGAAGGGATCGTATATCAACCTTTCGGATCGATTATCATCCTCATGATGATCTTGCAGTCAAAAATAGTTTATGAGTTAATTATAAAAATTCATGTGATGCGGGATAGCCTAAAAAAAAAAAAGAAAATACAAAGCTTCCTTCCATTCATCAACAATAAATCACGTCCGACCATGGCACATTATTCCTAGGATAGATAGTATAGTTGCCTATACTCTACTCAGGAGGCATGACTGATTGACATGGGATCAAAGCACGATCAATCTAAATGATGCTGATGAATGCCATTTTAGAGATTAGTAAATAACTAGCAATAATAAAGTAAATAGATAGATAGCATAAATTAAACATGCTCATGAATAATTGTAAAAAAAAATATATAAATGGAATGAAGGATAGCAAGAAATTAAGCCCCCAAGAAATTCAAAAAAGATAAGAAGAATCCAAATCATGGTAGTTAAGAAACTACCCTGATTAAGGCTCTTAATCTTTTAAACAAGTAGATCTATCGATAAATAATTGGATCTTTACCAACATCAGATCTAAAAAAAATAAGTAAAAAAAATCAAAGATCAATTGAGAAGGAATGAAGGTCCTTATCAACATTTGATCTGTAGAATAATAGATCACTCTTTCTCTCTCTGCTTGATAGATAAAAATCTTGGAGGAGATAGATCTTTTTTTGGTGGAATAGGCTTATGTAGGTAGATGGTGAAGACGAATCAGGGTCGTAGGAACACTGAATCTCAAGAAAATGAAGATTAAAGAGATAAAAAAAGATGGGCCTCACACCCTCTCCTCGTGGGGCGATTTTAGATCTCACACCCTCTTCCTCTCGGAACGACCAACACAAGTGTTTGTGGAAATTGTAAATTTATTCATTCATTCATTATCTCATTCATGTAAGATACATGGATTTATATAGGATCCTAGGGATCCTATTTCTTTTGGAATTCTATTCCCATTATAAGAAAAAAATCAACCCTCCCAACAAAAAAGTAAAATATTATGTATGGTTTTCAAATATAATAATATATCATATCTATCTTTTATGAAACCATAGGAAAGAAATCAGTCTTCTAACAAAATAAGTAAAAAATTAAGAACTCTTAAGAAATCCTAGGAAAGAAAAGGAACTCCATGTGGGCGCTTGATGCCTGGCACAACTTGGCATGAGGATCCTTGGACATGGCACATGCTGGCGTGTGTATTTCCTCTTTGAGCATGTGGAGGGTGGTGGCTCCAAAGATGACGTGGACCAAGCTTGCTTCTTTATGATGGTCTCTTTCCAAATACATGGATGGAGCCACGGCCGCGGAATAGGGGAGACCGCTCATGTTCTTCATTGTATTTTTTTTTAAAACAACGATGAATAAGTGAATCCAGTAAACCCATTACTAGCTTCACTGTGGTCGGATTTTTTAAAAAATTCCATCAAACAGGGATGATCGCCCTTGTTTTATACTTGTGGTGCTGCAGGTTGTGATTGCGCCATTTGGCTGGCTTCCTCTCCCTTCGTTTCTTTCTTTGCCCCCCCCCTCTCTCTCTCTCGGCCAAGATGTGGTGGAGGCGGAGGCTGCAGGGCATCATCGGCATCTCCCCCCCTCCCCTTCCCTCCCTCTCCCCTCTTTCTCTCTTTACCTCCTCCCTGGTTCCCTTCTTTTTTTCTATGTCGGTTCACATCAGTTCGGTTTGGTATGGACCCGTACCAACTCATACCACTGGCCAGCCGGCACGGGTCTCAGTTCTAGCTCTGTGGACCTTGCATCCAACACTTAGTTCATTCATAAAGCTTTCAATCTTTGTTGCCTAAAATGGAGTGCGTGTGGAAGTGAATTCAGGTTCTATAGCACTCCAAAAATATTTTATAGTAAAGATGCATGTTAGAAGAGCATAGTCTGAAGAGGATCTCAGTACGGGGCTCTTAAGTGCTTCTCTGCGCACGAGGGAGGTTGAAAGTCTACCCTAGATGCAATTTGATAAGTGATTGAAGAATATCTATTTATGTGATGACGGGTTAGGTTGAAACTAGAGATTTGTTTCTACTTGACAAGCTAATATATTCAATTTCCTCTGTTCTCTTTCAGTGACTTCTGATGGCTCTGGTGTTCACATCAATTCTCTCGGGGTGGGGAGAACTCGACCCTATCGAGTGGTGGTCGATTTTGCTCTGGTGACGCTCAAGCAAATTAGGATTAATATGCTGTAGCTCTTCTCGAGTGATCCAGGTATCCTCGGACTTTGGTCGATCTCGCCATCTAACTAAGTACCACTGATAGCCTCGACTACGGGTAGAGATGATCTGCTCATCCAAAATTCTCTCAATCTGATCATGCTTTGACATTTTGGCCGATGGACATTCAAGAATAGGCTCTCTCTCAAAGGTTGGTTCAGGCTCAAATGGCTCACTAGGTATCCAAGTTGGCTCTTTATAGGCGATGAGATATGCAACGTTAAAAGTAGAGCTAATCCCAAAATCAGAAGATAAGTCCATAATATACGCATTTGGTCCGATATTCATTAAAATCTTAAATAGACCTGCTCCTTGAGCATGTAACTTCTTGATGGTTCTTGGTGGAAATCGTTTAGGCCTCATTCGAACCATCACATAGTCTCCTTCCGCAAACTCTTGGACACGTCGATGAGAATCTGCATTCTATTTATAAACTTTATTACTAATACTAATTTTTTTACTGATCTCTGTATGTAAATTCTTGACATGCTGTGTAAATGACTTTGTAGATTTGGAAATTCTAGCATGCATGGGTAGTGGGATAAGGTTTATTGATTTTCTAGGTTGATATCTATGAACTACTTGAAGGAAAATCCTGATTTCCCAGACCAGGTTCGTTCAGATCTGATCAGATCAAGAGATATATTTCAAAAAAAATTTTCTTTAATCTAGATCAAATTTAGAATGTTTCAGATCTGATTCTTATTATTTTAATAATTAAAATAAAATTAGATAAATTAAATCAAATTTAATTTACCTTGAAGTGGGTAATTATATTATCCGATGATGATCCTGTGAGCAGCGGAAGGTTCTAGATCTAGCCACGTAAGTGCCTGGCCTCTACCGGTATCCACTCAGGCTAGATCTGAAGATCTACTTCTTCTCTATCACATCTCTAAAAATTAGATCTGGATCTGATCTGGAGGATCTTCAAAACTCCTTTTGAAGATCAACAGTTGTCCTTTGCAGCAGCGCGCAGCCTTCTAGCTTTCAGTTGCCTTTCTCTCATCTGGATTGCACCAACCAAGGTCCAAAACACTTTTGAACATGGAGAGGAGAGGGAGAAGGTGGGTTTGGCATGAAGGAAGAGGGGAGAGGCAGCCTTGGGGTGTGGGATTTCAATTTTCCAATCTAAATTGAGTTGGGCGCAGGGTCTTATTTATAGACTGTCTGTGATCCAACTCCTCTTCTTTCCAACCAATCACAACTCTTTGTGAAATCAGACCTAAATCTGATTGGTGGAAATAGAGTCCCTTGGATTCCTCCTTAGAGGCTGCCTAAGACCAGTCAAAGTTGGTTCTTAGAAGAACTCTAATCGAAATCCAAAAAGAAGATGGAGTCCCTATCTAACAGGGACTCCTGAGCGCCTCCAAATTAGGCACACGCCAAGGGTGGCGTGCGCCCTCCTTCTTGCCAGGTTCTAGCAGGGGGACAGGCCCCCACCAGCTCTCCAATAGGTGCATGACACGTGGACAGAAGTCAAAGTATCAATGGTCAATATTTGACCAGTCAAAGATCAACTTTTGACCAAAGTCAAAGGACGAGAAATGACAGCTGACCAAAAATGGCAGATAATGTCTTACAAAATAAGAAAACCTTTTCTAACTTGGACAAGCTTCAGTCAGATAAAGTGAAGGCTTCTGATCAAGCACAAACTCCTTTGGCTCAGTCAGGACAACTATTTATAATAGTAAAAGAAGAACGTTAGGTTCAATCGAGTGCTAGCACGATTTCTTTGAACCTAATTGAATCTCATTCAAATCAATTGAACTGGATCAGTTCAATTGATGATCACCAGATTCAAACCCTTGTTTATGTGACCCAATTAGGTTTAGTTCTGTATGGTAATGGGATATGTCATGATCTCTATCATCGACATCATCGAAACTCCTTTCGATGGATCAGAACTCTTCTGATTCGAACAGCTAGAATGATCGATCATCTAAATCATCTAATTGCTCCCAAAATCCATCAGTGACACCTAGCAGTATATGGTGGCAACCCATCAGAGCAAAGATCTGTCTCTCCCAAGATTGTTATCTATCATGCAGAGAGAGAAAGAAATGATCTATTATTCTATAGATCAAATGTTGATCAAGGACCTTCGTTCCTTCTCAACTGGATCTTTGATTTTTTTTACTTATTTATTTTTAGATCTGATGTTGGTAAAGATCAATTCATTTGTTGATAGATCCTGCTTGTTAAAAGATTAAGAGCTCAACCAGGGTAGTTTCTTAACTACCCACGAATCAGATTCTTCTTATCTTTTTTTAATTTCTAGGGGCTTAATTTCTTGCTAATCCTTCATTCTATTTATTATTTTTTTTTTTGCAATTACTCCATAGCATGTTTAATTTTTGCTATCTGGTCTATTTTTTTATTAATTGCTAGTTATTTACTGATCTCTAAAAATGGCATTCATCAGCATCATTTAGATTGATCGTGCTTTGGTCCCATGTCATCAGTCATGCCTCCTGAGCAGAGTAATAGGCAATTATACTGCTATGTCCTGAGAATAATGTGCCACGATCGAAATGAGATTTTTGTTAACGGAATGAAAAGGAAGTTTGTATTTTTTTTTTCTTTTTTTTTAGGCTATTGCTGCATCAATTTGGAATCGAGCTAGGTTGGTTAGGCTTATATTTACAATTTCTATAATTTAAAATTTCTATAAATTAAATTTCATAATTTAAATTTTATAATTACTTTTAGTATTTTTTTTCTTTTTTACTGCCATCTTACTTCCTGCATCGGACTGCCATACCATAAATTCAGGTAATCGCAGTACCAACGTCTACTTTCTTCTCACCAGTACCAACATGAATCCTAATACAGCACCATCATTATACCTTACTGAGAAGTTTGGATGATATGAATGATTATTATGAAAACTATGAGTGAAGAGAGATAATAATACTAGAAAGAACTAGGCAAGGGACAATCTGACCTAAGTCTTCTAACTACCTATAGAAAGAGAAGAAGGAACCTCGATCTTAGATCGACCTATAGCAGCATGCCCCCATCATAACCAGTTCGATCAGTGATGAGTCATATCCTTAGGAATTAAGATGAAAGCAGCCCAAGTTTGGATGGTTGTCTAGATCTGAGAGAGTACCTAGATTGAAATTCGAGCATGGACCAACTATTTTGGGATGGTATGAAATATCTCAAGCAAGAGATTAGGTTTCTAGGAGAAGTTGGTTTATGGCAAGCCTACTTTTATGGAAAAAGTTAACATCTTCCTCAACCAGAGAAGATAAGATTCGATAAAAATCTGGGATGAAATGAAGGAGAACTTAGAGAATAAATACCGTCTTCACCTTCTACCAACAAAAATTTTTAGATCAGTAGAAGACTTACTTAAGGAAATATTGATCAGTCTATAGAGTACATCACGAAGGATTGATGAGTACCTTGAGAATTATGGAGTAATGAAGATAGAGGTGTTTATCCTATCTAGATTAGAGCTGGATATCGAGAAGAATCCAGCGTGAGCCTTTTTGCAAGAGGTAATCATGTTAGAAACAAGCTTATCACTTGCTCCTAGCACTTTGGAGAGATTTTCTCAGGGGCTATCGACCATCATCATCTTGAACCTTGCGCGAGTAACCTTTGGATCGAGAACCCAATACCATCCAGACTCCTAGTAATGGATCTCCACCTAATAAATCCTATTTTAGAGAAAAGAAATAAAGAAAAAAGAGTTGCAGAGAAGTTATGCTAAGAAAAATAGTTTCTCGAGTCCACTTGCTTCATAGTGCGCGCAATGGTTACGGTCATTTTGGCTGCACAATGTTCCAGCCGATCATTATTTATGAAAGCAATTAGAAGAAAAGACTCCTAGAAAATATGCAGGATAAGTTTATGAAAGCGATCTAGACCTAGCCGAGCCAGTTTGGAGAGAACTAAGGAAATCCTAAGTTTTGTTTGCAGCCAAGCAGACCTTAGGCTTGAAGTCGTTAGTACTGTTCTAGCAGCGATTAAGGAGAGTGAAGAATGGCGTAAGCTCTATTTTTCATACCTTCAATAAATTTAGTGATAAATTGTAACATCGATCCATTGATAGTGTAGCCTTATCAAACGCATCGTCTTACTGACATGGTTAAGTGATTAGGAAGCGTACTAAGATCATTCCAACCTAATACCAATGTGTCTTGATAGATTCTTCTATTCCCATACAAATGTTGGATGCTGTGTTTCCATCTAGCTTCATTCTTATCAGATCTATTTGGTGCGATGTCTTTACCCAGGAAGTCGGAGACAGTATCCAATATTAAGGTCGCCTGGACTGTTTTGACAAGATGTTATGATTTATGCCGAACAACCTCTGTCGTTTCTATGATAAGGGGTAAGAAGATTCACGATCAATGCTCTGTCCGCCATCTAAGGCTGCCAACTAGAAATAGACGGGACCAAAAATAGAAACCCAATTAGAAAAAAAAAAAAAAAAAGCCTTCCCCCTCTATAAGTGCTACGAATTAGAGATGACGTAAGTAAGGTCATCATATTTGGATGATTGCTATGAGAGAGTTTTGAGGACTTTAAGAAGATCATCCAAGGAAGTAGTGTTAGATATATGTGCTCTAGAACCAAAATTGGCTGACCACTTGGTAACATACACTTCTAGGTGCAATAATTATAAATTTTTGAACTAAATCAATAAATGGGTTATTTCTAATCAACATATTGTATTTAGTGTCTGTGATACATCCTTTGAGTTAAGTGGTAGAGATAATTCATATTTTCCAAGAAGTGAAAAATTTAAGAATGAAATAATAATTATAACTCATAAATAGCTTCCGACCATAGGATCATCACGAGGATGATGATTAATCCGGAAGGTTGGTGTACAATCGTTTTCTTAGTAGCATGAGCTTGAGTCCTATGGTGTAGAGAACACTAGACAGCCAGAGTATGGATACTCGTTAGAGAATGAGGCAACTGAGCAGGACCATCGTCGAGTAGTATCAGGGGAGTCCTCACCTTCTCGTCAATGACTGGACTCGATGCTGTAGTAGTGTGTCCTGATTTCTTTACCTAAGAGTGCACTCTACAGTTCACCTGAGGTGTTATACGTTTGACCACACACATTATCGATCTCCTTACCCATTTCGGAATCCCTAAGGTGTATGTTGGTTAAGCATGTTCTTGTTAGGAACTGGATAGCATCAAGATGGAGATTATATCTAACCTCAGTGAGAGAAGTCAGCCCTGATGAATCATGAGATCAAGTCTGCAGAAGTCTATTGGCCATGGTAAAGAGTGAAATAATAAAGATTTCTACTTAGGTTTCACATTGGCTGAAATCAATAATTACATATATGACACAGACTAAGAGGCTTGATGAGTTCACCTTAACCCTAAGCGATCGGGGCTCAGATTAGAAGAACTTATCACCAACGGTAGCTCACCAAGAGTTCGCACTTCA